>JAANYP010002217.1:0-38105 GCA_020465985.1 Centrapalus pauciflorus | reverse complement strand
TGCAACTAAGACAGTTTTGCCACGCTCTGTCTGTACTGAACAGGCTGGACAATAACCTGTCCTACACTGCTCTACACTGGTTGAGACAGCACACTTGGGCAAGTTTGAAGTGTGTTCTGTTCGTTGTGAAACAGCACCTTTCTTTGTGACAAGGCTAAAACTTTATTGGAATAATGTTTCCGAAGTCATCATGTATTGTTTTTGGACTAACAAGATCTATGTTTACAGAAATGTCAAGTAAAACAAAGGGAAAACAGAACTGCTTCAGCCTGCCCAAACAGCGTTCGTATGAAGACAAAAGGTTATTGAAAAAAGGGTGAAAAGACCGTTTTCTTATAATAAAGTAGAGGCCTTTACAAGGAAGAAAGGACGCAAGTTGTACTTCCTTAATTAGTTAAAGGCCAAAATTGGGCACAGATATACAAAAGTGAAAAGACAACAAGTTCGTGCTGCACATGGGTGAAGACAAGTCTTGCTTTTCAGAACAATGCAGAAAGAGTTATGTTGTCTTTCATCCACAAGACTTCTCGTTTCTCCTTTTTTCAATTTCGTCCAATGGAAGATTTATCTCCTCTAGATCCTCAGAACTGGGTATAAAAGGAAGCTTCTGTCAAGGACAAAGAAATGAAGTGATGAAGAAAGCTATAGTGCCTAAAAACAAAGAGTGAACGTGCAGGGTGATTTGTACATCAACATGCATAATGCCAGCCCCACCTCAAATCGTATCTGTGTGCAAAAGATAAGCTATGCTTAAAAAGCTGTTTTACATAACTGTTATCCCCATTAAGTCTTGTAAAACACAGTTGAGTGCTTCTTGGCGAAGTGATGTATTCAATCTGTACTAATCAGTTTGAGTTTGTCTTAGAACTAGTGAACATACTGTTGTATCGCGTCATCGGTAATTCAGCTTGAACTATTCCACATTCAAGCGTTGTTTGTGTTACAATTGTTGATTAATACATACAACATTGAGAAAATAGTGTGTAGTTTGTTAAATAGCCGATATTTCACACAACACAATCCACCCAACCCTCATACAGAATCTTAAATAGCTATAATAAAATTTGCGCGGGAACCTCGCGGACCTACACTAACTGGTATCAGAGCAGTTTTAGAGTTGGGGTCATTCTAGATCTCTCATTCTCCAAAGTTTCCATGGACAACAGTGCTGGCAATTCTTCTTACTATGACAATGGCTCTATGGGAAACCTCCAAAATTTTAATCATCAAAACTTCTTCGTGGTTGGAAGTGCATGAATGATGCGCTTTTAGAAAATCGGGATGTACGAACTAACCAGAGAATATGTGATGGAGGGTACCAGGTGCCACCTACTGTGTCCTACCGCTAAAAATCCAGAGCGTTGAAGGAGCTGCTCCTGAAAATCAGGACCTTTGAGAAAAGCTAAAGCTCATGGGCTGATGAAGACAAAGACTGGTGGCTCCTGGATGCTAAGGCCAGAACATTGGTCATATTGTCTCTTCCTGATGAATGTGTTGCAAACAGGTTTGAGAAGAAGAACAGCAAAAGAAATGTGGTGATACTTTGGTACTGTCTATGATGGACCCACAATCACACTGGACAACAGGATCAACAATCCTGGTTAGACAGTATGAACTTTTCTTTGCTAAACCTGTAACAACCAACTTTTGATTCAGCTTATTGTATTGTTTAGTGTGTGAGAGAATATATAATTTTTGTTATAGTTATTTGTATTGGCCAATGTGACATTAAGTAAAAGTTATCAATGCAAATATATGTTTATATTATATTGATGATATATTAAATTGAGTAAATAAAAGAATGTAATTATACAAAAATAGAAGTGGGTTAATGTAAATGAAGTATTTAAACCCTCAAAATGATCATTAAGATCATTTTAACACAAATTACACGCTTCTCTCTCTCGCTAACTTCTCTCTATCTCTCGGATATCTCCAAATCCATCAAAAAGTTCCATAAATCGGCATTAATTGAAGATTAAAGCCAAAAAGAAGTGACATCAGCATTAATCAAGAACATTCAAGGTAAATTCACTTACTTTATCTTAAAATTGAGTGTTTGGTTCTGTTTGGTTGAGAAACCGAAAAGAGAGATTGGAAATGTGATAAAAAGTTTTGCCAATGTAATAAAAGGTTGAGAGAATATGACAGAATTAAGAAGTTAAGAAATGTAACAGAAACAAAATCGGTGAGTAGATTGTCCAATAAGAAGGAATCGGATTTTTATAAAAAAGGTGTTTTGACAAAATGTTCAATTGTGGATGATCTTGTTTAAGATTTATGATGTTTTTTGAATCAATATAATTATATAAAAGTACTCAAAGAAATGTTAATACATCAATAATAGAAGTTGCATGTTGATTTAATTAAGTTTTGAGAATTTTTAAGAAAAATCCGGATGATACAAATGAAAATAACAAATAAAGAACAATTTTCTGCGAAAATACTTATGTATAGGATCCGAATTGTCGTGGGTATACCACCCACAAGTCGGAGAGTCTCTATTTGCGGAATGCTTTCAAAATTCGGATCTTAGCATTTGTTCGTCATCTAAATGTGAATACCGAAGTCTGATCGATATCCTTACGAAATTTAAATCCTAATTGATCGGACCATTATGGCAACAATTCGGATGAACACTAATGCGATCCTATGGATGTCCGAATATCGGATGATGGACCTTTGATGACACATGCAACATATAGAACAGCTTCAGACTGATATTGCAAATCATTTTCAGGTTTCAATAAGACATATAACAGGCCTTAAATTCAACCTTCAAATGCATCAACAGGTTTGATTATAAATCTCCCCCTCAGATGTAGAACAGGTTTGACTGAGGCCTTTTTGTGCCTAACATATACATATCAGCCAAAAGGGTTTGTGGATCCTTCAAAGTCTGATCATGTGTATATCTTAGATAAATTACCATACAGACTCAAACAAGCTCTACGAGCCTGGTATGATGCTTTAACATTCTATCTTATAAACTTTCGCTTCAACAAAGGTACATGAGATACAACCCTGTTCATTAAACCTTAAGGTACCAACATTATTGTAATTCAAATATATGTAGATGATATAATATTTGGGTCTACTAATCCTGAATTTTGTATGAAGTTCGTGTTTTTAATGTCTCAAAATTTTGAAATGAGATTAATGAAAGAAATTACTTAGGGGGCGTTTGGTTCGCAGATTTTTTTCTTTGGGATTCGCATTTTGTCAAAGGATTTGCATTATGCGCAAACCAAACGCCCCCTTACTTATGGGGGTTACAAGTTATACAACTGTGTGATGAAATTTTCATCAATCAGTCAAAATATATTCAGGATTTACTGAAAAAGTTTAATATGAATTACAGTACCCCAATGAAAACTCTCATGGCTCCAGATTCTAAATCTAAACTCGATGAGGACATTTCACGGAAAACCTGCTAATGTTACTCTTTATCGAGGCATAATTGGGTCATTAATGCACTGAACGGCTAGTAGACCTAATATTATGTTTCTTACATTGTTTTGTTTGGTATTAGGCAAATCCTAAGGAATCTCATCTGCCTGCTGCCAAAAGGATTCTAAGATATCTGAAGGGTACCCAAAACCTTGGTTCATGGTATCCTAAGGAATCAACTTTTACATTGACTGCTTACTCTGATGCTGACCATGCAGGTAATAAAATATATCGCATGAGTACATCGGGTGCAGTTCAATTTCTTGGTGATAAACTATTCTGCTAGTCATCTAAGAAATAACACCGCGTTTCATTGTGAACAGCAGAGGTAGAATATGTTGTTGTGTAGAGCGATTTACTGTGACTCGTGGAGTGCAATTTGTGAATTCATATTAATCAATCATACAATCAATGCAAACAATTCTGAATACCAGAAACACTAACCGAATGATTAATTGCACCAAAAGATGATTACATAGAGATGAATGAATACGAACAACTGGAGCCATAATCTTCTATGAAATTACGTGCAATTACAAAATGTCAGATTCCGTACCAAATACAAACTGCAATGTACTATTTATATACAAATGCCTAACTATGCATTAATTACAAAACAAACCCTAGACATATTATATTCATCAATTAAAATTGATTCTAACATTCTCCCCCTTTGATGAATTATAATTAGTCTTCAGTTTGATAACCCCAGCTTCATCTCAAAACGTCTGATACTTTTCCTGTTTGACAGCCTCCAATTGATCTTTGTAATGAATTCAACCATAAGCATTCTGTCGTTGACACTCAGTGCTCCCTTCTTTGTCTTTCTTTTCTTGTCTACAGCTAGCTTTCCTTTCAAGCCAGTCATCTCCTTATGCAACGTTCCATCACAAAACTAATTCAATTCAATGCTCCACATAGCCCTCAGTTTTTTTATCTTTATCTTTCTAGATTGCAACTAGATGCTTGGCCATGACAACTTGAAACTCTTTCAAATATTCCATAAATTTTATGAATCTGTTAGGCGCAGTGATGTTTATCTTTCTCATCCCTCTTCCAACTCCAATTTGTAGATCTTGCACTAACATAAGCACCAATTTGGTGTGCATGAAGTGAAACAATGTCTTGAGTGCAAATCTAGAATGTTCATTCCTCTTGTTTCTACACAGCTCATCAAACAGGTCTTCAATATCAATCAAATGCATTCCAAACATATCTGCCTTGGTGAATACATATGTATTTCCTTCAGCTCTGGTCACACTAAAAGTAGGATAAAATATTTTCACGAGACGATCCTTCTCGATCTTTACCAGATCTAAAATCCTAAATTTACTTCTGACTTTATTCACCGGCTGTGCTTTATTTTGCAGAAAACTAGCATAATTCGCTAAATTTGGCATATTAGGCTCAAGCACTCTAAAGAACTTCAAGAATGTGCACAGGGCTTGCTTCTTACAGAATATTTTCTTTTCAAGATGATCTTCTAGGTAAGGAAGCTTGTTTCTTAACTTGATGTACTCTGCAGTTTTCTTTGCAGATAATTCCAACACTTTTATCTTCTTCTTACTTATTTCATCTTCATTAAGCAATGCCAGCATATCTCTGATTTCTTTCTGAACAATCTGTTGAGCTTCAAACCTCAACCGATGTTGTCTTTGTGACTCATCAGCAAAAATATACTCATTGAAAAATCTATACATGACTTCAACTTCATTAAGTTCCTTAACCACTTGAGGCATAACATTCTCTATTGGAAAAGGCTCTACTTCCTCTTCTTTTACTGTAACTGTTACCTCAGGCTTTTCAACCGTCGATGTCGGTATATCATCCTTTAATATTTCCTGCACCAGATCCTCCTCTTCCTCAATCCTATCTGCTCTAAAAAATATATCATTCAAATCAAACAAATCATCATCATTTGACAGCTCAATATCCACTTCTTTCTCAACATCCTCAATCATTAAAGTTTGACCTTGATCTTCATTATCTGAGTCATCATACTCTTCAAAATTATAGATTCTTGATTGAACACTTAAAAGGAACTAGAACATCTTCATTAAGAATCAATTCCAGCTCACTTTGAGCATAAACAGGTTTTTCTTTAGAACTCCCTGCCTCTCCAACCTCTTGACCTCCCGTCTCATTTTCCTTTTTTGGATATGTAATCATTAAAAGTCTAGATCCTTATTCACCAAGCTTCCTCCTCTTCTCCCCCTCATGAGGAGCATCATCGGAGTCATCATCATGCTCATCATGTTCGCGTTTTAGAGCATAAACTTGTGCATTACATGTCTGTTCCACTGCAGAAGTTCTCTCAGACATATCACCCAATGCAATTATTTCAGTGTTTTCCAACCCAATCATACGTTCCCTCATCTCGTCAAATTGATCAAATACAAACTCGTTGAGCTCGTCAATTGATTCTTGTGGTTCTCTTTGTTTAACTTCTTCAGCTACATTCTTTCCCTTCAATAGCTTTTGAAAATTTGACATATGTTCCATCATCTCAGAAAATTGATTTGTCATTTGTGAGGAGATGCCAGTTATTGCTTCATTCAACTTGTCTTCAGTGACAAAGGGTGATAGTCTAACCACTGGGTCACGCAGACTTCCAGTTGACACAATTGTCGAACTTGTAAAAAGAACTTATGTGTGGCCAGTGCTCAAAGTTGGCAAAGTTGTAGCTCTGACTGGACTTACAACCACTTCAAGTGAAGGAGCAACAGATGCTTCCGACACTATGGTTGTTCCGGCAGGGACACTTAGTCCTCCTTCACTTACTTCATCAGATGAAGTCAACTCGAGTGTCCTAAGGTGTATAGAAACTTCTACTTGTGCATGATCAAAAGTTGTACACCCGGGCAGTTGTGTACTTATTTCGATATCCATAAAATCTAAAGGATTTAAGGATAGATCGAGTGTTAAGTCCCGGTGAGAAATTGAAACATCTTCCTGTTGGGAGGAAAATGAGTGGCTGGAGGGTGTGCAAGCGTCAGTGGGATACTGACTGATTCAATGCTGACTCCCATTTGGGAGCCAACAGCAGATGTGGCTAGATCCCGGATGTTTGGGCTAGGTAACTCCCTCACACTCTCCCTTGCAATTTTAACCACATCAATCTCCGGAAATCTTTCAGATACAGAAAATTCAACCATGCCAGCACCACCCTCATTACCATCATTACCCTCCTCATTATCATCATCATCATCATTTCCTTCATCAGCTCCTTCGGCAATATTACATAAAGTCCTCTCTGAATAAGAGCTTCTCTCACCACCCCTCACATGCTCCGCTACTCCCTCTATCTCAATTTGGTTGCCCTGAACATCAGATCCCTACTGATGTTCCTGCTCTCCTAACACTCCCTGGCTAAGAAAACCCAGTTCCTGGGTTTCTATAGGAACATGGTCTATTCTATATAACTTTACACTCTCACATTCTTGATCCGCATATTTCAATAGAGCTTCAGGAATAGGCATCACATTAGCATTCGGTGCATCTTCTACCCCATGTACATCATGACGTAGTCCGGGCACTTCTGAGCATTTGACCTTTTTTGGATTTGCTCATTAGCTCTTAAAATTCCCCTTATCAAAATTTGAATGAAACGTTGAAGCGGTACAAACTTCCTTGCTTGATTTGTTGGTTTTGCCAAAACAACTTCTTTCAGATCCTCCCAAATGCATTGAGCATAGTCATAATGCTTGTTGAATGCAATCCCGTGAAATATTCTCAAGCAATGTATACTCCCTCTGTTAATTCTAGTATGTTTGGAAGTCATACATCTGTTGACTATTCCAAATAAAGTGTACCACTCTCCATTTAGGCCATTCCTATGAAACTTTGAGCTTTTTGGTAGAGGTTTGGAATAACCTAAGTAGATTAGATCATGAACTAGCTCTTCATCTGATACAAAATCTTCATAATCAGCTACTTCAGGAAAGTTCATTGTATCAATTCTGCGATGTAGAAACTGGTTATGGTGAAGTCTGGCAAGGGTGATCTTTGCCTTAAACTGAACTATTATAACTTTGAAGTGATGATTTCAATCAGCTGGTACAAACTTTATTGTGTGCAAGAATTGTTGCAAGTATACTTGGGGGATGGAAGGTTTATACTACAATAGATAACCCATGGGATGTCCTTTTAGAATGTCTACAATTACGGGATGACTGACTTTGATTATCTATGGATCAAGTCTGTGGTTATTGTCACGGAAAGGTAGGCAGTGTTTGGTTGTAACAAGGTGAGTGTCTTGAATGGGTGATGAAGGTGATGGTCGAGTAACTGAGGCTGATTTCACTGGTTTTGAGACCAGTGTATGGTTGGATGATGAATGAGAATCGGAAGAATTAGAATGTTGGGATTGAGCTTGGGATGCCATTTGTAACCTGTGGAAAATAACAAACATGTTAGTAAAATCAGATAAACAAATGTAATCCTCCAAATAGAAAAATAAAACTTTTTACTAGAAATTAGAAAAATTTGTGTTTTACTGTTTAAAGCATAGGGATGCCAGACAATAATATTAAAATATTATTGTTAGGATTCCAAAGTCAGTCGTTAAGAGATCAATGTTAGAAAAACACAAATTTTAAAATTTCTTGAAAAAATGTGAAATTTTTCTGAAAAATTAGAAATCCACCACACTTAGTCAATTTTTGGAAATTTTGAAATGAAACGCGATTGAAACATGAAACGTCTCGGGTTATACATAGAACAACTCGAATGACGTGTGATATAAACTCGAATTGAATAAATGATTTCTCGAATGAAGTACCAATCAACTCGAATGAAATAGCAGGCAACTCGAATGAAGTACTAGTTAACTCGAATGAAATGTTTGACTAACTCGAATCATGTTGACAATTTCTCGAAAGACTCATGAATCGATTAGATATAAAGTAAAAAACACCAAGTCATTGACTATTCAACTCGAATGAACAGGAGACTTTCTCGAATAGAGTGTGAATCTAACTCGATTACACTTAATATTCTCTCGAATGCCATGAAAAAAATACAAAATTATTCTAAGTCTTATCCTAATCAACTCGAATAAGAAAGAATGTTCCTCGAACCACTCATGAATCCAACTCGTATGGAACTGGAATTTACTCGAACCATGTTATAATCGAGACTGGTTTTTAAAGAATTTTCTAACTTCATAAAAATTCCCAACTCGATTAACAAACAAAAGTTCCTTGAATCATGAAGTAACCAACTCGATTGAAACTAAGAGTTTCTCGAACTGCACTTCATGCAACTCGATCAATGCATATTATTTCTCGAATGTTGTTTTGATCGAGTTAACATATTATAAACTTTTCTAAGTCCTAAATGTCACTGAAAATATTCAAAAATCATTCCATGGACATTTGTGCCTATTCAATTATAGTTTCCTACTCGAAATTGGATTTTAACCGTCTTTTGTTTACTGAACTTTGTCCAGAAACAACATTTTCATCCATAAAAATCCAAATTTCAGATTTTCAAAAAACTTGAAAGTTTTAAACCTTTAAATCTAAAACTATTGTCGTGTGTTTTGAAATGGAACTTGAAATTTGTTTTACAAGTCCATAATATCCATATGAAATTAAACACACCATCAATTTCGCTTATCAACCAAAGAATCAACATAACGCATAATCACACATTTCACACACCACGAACACACACACATCACAGTTGATATATGCATAAATCTTCGAAAAAATAAACAAAAAATAGTTAAAACCGTAAACACACTTACAATTTTAACTCTGAATTTCAAAATGTTTATCAGAAATTCAATTTCTTCATGTGTAAGAAAGGATGAAAATGGATATTCGGAGAAGAAAGGGAACAGTGACCGGGGAATTTGAAAAAGAGCTTTTGAAATTCAAATTTATAGTCAAAATTTGAAATTTGAAATATCCGGCCCACCGTATACTTGGCCCATTCTCATTTGCGAAATTGAAGTCCATTTATGATTAAAAAAAAGTTCACACACACTCAAAAATAAAAATAAAACAAATAACAACTAACAAAACTTTTAAAGAACAACAAAAACAAAACAAAATGAACAAAACAACAAAAAATATATATTAAATAAAAAAACTTTTAACTAAAAAAAATGTTGCTCCCCCTTGAATTTTGCATAATAGCTCCCCCTCGGATGTATACCTCTTTAAATGACAGTTCCCCCTACAAAAAAATCAGATAAAAATTTATCAAATAGTTAAACATCAAATAAAGTTTTCTGTCTGCTCCCCCTGCACATGACAATCCGAATATGTTAAACTCAGAAAAATTAAACTTCAAAATCCCATGAGGTTAACTACAAATTTAATCAAATAAAAAATGTAAATTTAAAATTATGTTTTGTAACTACTGAAATTTTAAATCTAACGATTCAACAATACCAATTTGTATACCAAAAAATTAAATCATTTTTCATCTAAGGCATTGGTAAACAAATCATCTAGTTGATATTCAGTGGGTACAAAATATAACTCTACATTCCCATTTTCTACATGATCTTTTATAAAGTGATATCGGACGTCAATGTGTTTGGTTTTTGAATGTTGCACCGGATTTGAAGCTATTGCCATAGCACTTTGTGAATCACAGTAAATGGAAATCTTTGCGGTGTAAACCCGAAATCTCTAAGTTGGCTCTTCATTCACAACACTTGTGAACAGCACGAGATACTGCTACGTATTCCGTTTCTGCTGTTGACTGGGATACACAATGTTGCTTTTTGGATGACCAGCAGATGGGTTTATCACCCAGGAATTGTACTGCTCTTGATGTGCTTTTCCGATCCATTTTGTCACCTGCATGATCAACATTAGAGAAGGCAGTTAATGTAAATGAGGATTCCTTGCGATACCACAAACCTAAGTTTGGTGTTCCCTTCAGATATCTTAAAATGAGTTTGGCAGTAGCCAAATGTGATTCTTTAGGATGTGTCTGATATCTAGCTCAAACACAGGTAGCAAACATAATATCCGGTCTACTAGCAGTTAAATACATTAACGACCCAATTATCCCTCGATAATGAGTTACATCTACAGGTTTCCCTGAAATGTCCTCATCGAGTTTAGATTTAGAATCCGGAGCCATGGGAGTTTTCATGGGTGTACTGTTGACCATGTTAAATTTCGTTAACATGTCTTTTATATATATTTAGACTGATTGATGAATATACCATCACTCAGTTGTTTTACTTGTAAACCCGAGAAAAAAAATTAATTTCTCCCATCATGATCATTTCAAACTTTTGGGACATTAAAAATGCAAATTTCTTGCAAAACTCAGGATTTGTAGACCCAAATATTATATTATCTACATATATCCGAATGACTATGATATCAAGACCCTGACGTTTTATAAATAGGGTTGTATCCACTGCACCTTTGTTAAATCCACATTTCAAAAGATAATTTGAAAGTGCATCATACCAAGCACGAGGTGCTTGTTTAAGGCCATACAGTGATTTGTCCAAAATATATACATGATCAGGCTTTGAAGGATCAGTAAACCCTTCGGGCTGATATGTATATACTTTGTCGGTTAATTCCCCATTTAAAAAAGCAGTTTTCACATCCATTTGATATACTGTGAAGTTTTTATGTGCAGCAAATGCTAAAAACATCCGAATGGCTTCAATCCTAGCAACTGGGGCAAATGTTTCGTTGTAATCAATTCCCTCTTGTTGGCTGTATCCTTTGGCAATGGGGCAAGCTTTGTTTCGAATGATGACATTATGTTCATCTTTCTTGTTCTTGAAAATCCACTTCGTGCCAATGATAGATTTGTCCTTTGGTCACTCCACCAACCGCCAGACCTTCAACCTTTCAAATTGATTTAACTCTTATTGCATAACCACTATCCAGTCAGCATCCAAAAGTGCTTCTTTCACTGTTTTAGGCTCAATCTTACTCAAAAAATTTGAGAAGAGACACTCGTTCATTGTAGCTCTTCTGGTTTTAACTGAGGCAGAAGGATCACCAATTATATTTTTATGTGGGTGATTCCTTGTCCATTTAAATGTATGTGGGTAAGGTTAAGGTTGATCTTGACTGGGTTTAAGTCCGGATAGGGAATTCGGGGATTTACTTCAGAAGTTGATGAGATATCAACTGAGATGGGGGTCTCTGAGTGTTCAGAATTCAGGGGGTTTCAAAATATTTTGGAGCTTGAATTGGTTGTACACTATCAACTGGTAAGTGTACATCTGTTGTTGAAACTTCTCCAGTATCTTCTGAAATTGGTTGATGCGAATGATCTGAGACTACAACTGGATCTTCAGTAATCCTGTCAGGAACCAAATTTGAATCATTAGGTTTTGTCTTGTCAAAGTAGTCTTCATAAAAATTCTCAAACAATTTAATTAGATCATTCGACTCAACATGTTGCTCAAATGACTTCATAGAAGTTGACTGTTTAGGTTCGGCACCTGAACTAGTGTGTTCAGAAGTCATTACAACTCCTTCGTCGAATTTAACATTTACGCTCCCGTTAACTGTATTCGTCCTTTTTTTGTAGACTCCGCAAGCTACAGACTCTTTAAAATAGCCAATGAAGATGCCTTCATCTGCTTTCTGATTAAACTCTCCCAAATTGTCTTTGTCATTTAGGATAAAGCACCTGCATCCAAAGACATGAAAAAAATTATATATTAAGGACTCGTTTGTTTATCAGTTCATATGGAGTCTTTCCGAATCTCTTGTTAATGATTTATCTGTTCTGAGTAAAACAAGTCGTTGCTACAGCTTCAGCCCAAAGGAATAACGAAAGATTTGAGTAAGCCAGCATCGTCCTAGCAGATTCCACAAGGGTGCGATTTCTTCGTTCAACTACACCGTTCTGTTGTTGGGTACGAGTTGCTGAGTATTAATGAGTTATTCCAATAGAACTCAGAAACGTCTTGAGTGACTTATTCTTGAATTCTGTACCATTATCAGATCTAATGGTTTGAACTGATAGTTGCAACTTGACTTGAATTTTGTGAATAAAGTCGATAATGATCTTAGTAGCATCGGACTTGGATCTCAGGAAGAATACCCATGTGTATCTTGAATAGTCGTCAACTATAACCAACACATATCTTTTCTTGTTAATGCTCTGTACTCGCATAGGCCCACACAAGTCCATATGTAGAAGTTCTAAAGCTATTGTTGAAGAGTGTTCAACCTTTGACTTGTGAGAGACTCGCACCATCTTCCCTTTTTCACAGGCTACACACAACTGCTCCTTTTGAAATCTGAGAGTTGGAAGCCCTTTGACTAACCCACCTTTTTCAAGGTTTCTTAATTCTTTGAAGTTCAAATATGAAAGACGGCGATGCCATAGCCATGATACTTTAGATGTTGCTTTGGACAATAAGCAAACATCTTTCTTCAGATTGATATTGGCTAGATTTATAGAGTATAGATTTGTTTTCCTATTCCCTATAAGAATCTCCTTCCCTTCCCCAGATCTAATGCTACACCGATTAGCTTTAAAGTTGACTTCTAATCCTTTGTTGCACAGATGCCCAATACTGAACAGATTATGACCTAGACCGTCAACATAGAAGACCTTTTGAATTGTAATTTTGTCGTACTCAAGACTCCCATACCCTATGATCGGACAGAATTGATCATTTCCAAATCGAACTGTCCCACAGAATTTGTCAACAAAATTTGTGAGGGTCTCTCTCTGTCCGGTCATATGCTTTGAGCAACCGGAGTCAAGGTACCACACATGATTTACCTATAAGACGAAAAAAAGAGGTGAGGTACCCACTTATAGTTGGGTACGTTGGATTTTGGTAAATCATGTGGTTTGTCTTTAGACTTCTCATCAGATAATGTCTTTAACTTAGGAACCCACTTTTTAACAGTATGTTTAGGTTTCCATTTTTGTACACTTCGTTGTGGAACTGATTTTGAAATTTGCTTCTTTGGAACCTTTTCTTGTTTAAAAGTAGGAACCTTTTTCTTAGGTAATCCAAACAAGCTTATCAGAATTATATAAAGATTTAGCATGCAACACATGACAATGAGCAGAATTGAAAGAAAGTAAATCAGTTCGAGAGTATTTAACACAACGTTTATAAGTAAATTTATTACAGACAGAAATATTTGTGTGACTAATCCAATCAGTAACAAAATTTTCTCTAATTCTCCACTCTTGTCTTAATCTCTTGTTTTTCATTGATTGTTGCTTCTTTCTCCAATCTTTCTTCCGTGAACTTTTCACAATACAATCTGGCATAATAGAAACACGAGAATTAGTCACTTTAGAATTCTGTTTATTCTGCAAAATTCTCCTACCTTGGGAAGTATGTGCCTTCTTTGCAATAGAATCCTTTGATGAAGAGGATTCACCTTTTTCAAATTTTGGAGTCACAAAAGTAACTTTTGTTTTCTCCTTGTTCTTTTGTAAAACATGTGAATTTTCTGATGTAACCATAGATTCGGTAGATATTCTTTTCAGAATACTTACAGGTTCTTTAGGTTTTTAGCTTGTTTGTCATGTAAAGGTTTAACAAATTCATCTATTTTGACCAACATCTCCTCCAATGAGTTGAAATCAGAGTTCATGTACATATCAAATTCTTGTTCAGAATTGATAGAAACAAGTTTAATTAAATTTTTCTGATCTGGTTGAGTTTTGTCTTCCATGACCGCTTCCCCAGTCTCAGTGTCAGCGTACCACCAATGCAGATTCTTCAAAACATTCTGTGGCATAGGCTTGAGAGGCACCTTTCTAAGACATCTAGCTGGTTTATAGTGAATCCTCATCCAAGGTCGTCCAGTTAGAGGATCGATACGTGAAGGATCTTCTACTCTTCTCCCGACCCTTGGATTCAATCGCTCGAACTTCCTTGATCTCCCCTCTTTTCTTATGATTCTTTCAATTACGTTCGCGTAGGGATCATTGCCAATGTTTATCAGATCTTTCCATGCTAGCGCTATGATTTCGATCTTTGGCAGGGAGTTGAAAGCTTTTAAAGTTCGCCGCAGGTACTGGAGCCCGTCTTTCCTTTTAATTATGAATAGCTGCAGTTCTCTATCAAAGAACCAGCTTAATATGCGTTCAGACAGCTTCCCAGTACCCGGCACCCTCATTGTCTTTTTAATCTCTAATTCCTTCTTTTCAGCTCTGAACCATAACTTTCGTTTTTCTTCATTTGATAGCTCTCTAGCAGGTTCTTCTGTTGATGACTGAGCATTCAACGCAGCATTCACTACATCTATGTTGACAATATTATCCCCATCTATCATGTATGTGTCCGTGATAGGATTCTGCTGTACAACTATCTCATCGGCTTCGTCATCCTCATCAGCAACTACTTCGTCATCTGACTGCCAGTCAACTATCTCTTCTGGCACAAACTCACCTTCTTCTAGCTCTTCATCGTCATAATCAAAACCTACATCCATCGGATCATCATCAAGATCCATAAGAGCGTCAATCATCTTGCTAATTTCAAAATCTGTAGGCTGCTTCGATGAACTTGCTTCTCCTACTTCTCCTTCAGCTAGACTAGGCTCCCCCTGAGATTGAGCAGTCTGAGCAGCAGAGAAATCTACTGGCTCATTCTGGCTTTTAGGGCTGGGATCATTGCCTTGATTGTCCTCATCATCATCTTCCCTCGGCCTCTCAATCTCCTGATCACAGCACGATGTCTCCCCCTGAGCCTGTAGATTTTTTCATTAACTGCTCAATGAGGGAGCGCATCGACCTTAACTCAGCTGCCTGATCGCAGACAAACAACTTCAGCTCAACATTCTCTTCCTCAATTTGTTCTACAGTCTTCTTTAATTCAGCATTCTCATTATCAAGATTTGCATTATGCGCCTGAATTTCACCCATTGCCTTTGTTAGGCCTAGGATTTGAACATGTTGGAAGTCAACGCGAGCTTTGAGCTGCATGAACCTCTGGTTGTTAGCGTAGGCGGTCGAGGTAGATGGAATGGACTGAACAGGAGTAGGGATGAATGGTGATGGAATATATGGTTCATCTTATGGTGGTGGTGGTGGAGCGGTGGCCTGAGGTTCTTGAGTTTGAGTTTGGGGGATTTCCGGTTGTGGATCGGATGCTGAGGATGACCCTTGCATAAACCTGTGACGCTTGGCCCTTTGCCGAGTCACTAAGGGAGCAACTTCCTCCTCTTCAAAATCCGAATCACCAGATTCTCGTGCTATTCTCCTCCTCGAGGCCTCTTCATTAACTACTAACCTAGATCCATACGTTCCGATTTGAATATTAGGTTCTGTAGCCACTGATTCAGGAGCTTCAACCTCTAGCTCCTCCATTTCTTCCGACTCGGTTTCCGATGATGACAAAACTTTATCAGCTTGCTCTGGCATATATTCATCAACATCTCTTAACACGTCTTCCTCTCCTTCTGGTGGACTAAGTAATTCACCTACTAGCGCTGCAGCCACATCTTCATTTGCATGAGGCCCTGCCTCCCAAATTTCATTAAGCGTTTGGCACAGTTGCTCAGCTTCAGTTGGAACATTTGATGGCCCGGCTTCTTGAACTTCTGGTTGCTGACTCGACGAAGGCCTAGACGCCTAAGTTTGACTCGCTGATGGTCTTTGTCTACGTCTTTGAGCACGCGGTTGTGGTGGTTGTTGTTGTTGTTGTGGAGGCTGCCCGGCTCTTAATTCAACTTCCCCTGCCCAGTTGGCAACTTCTGGGGCTACGAAATTCCTATCCAGGATGGCTCCAAACAATGGACGCTCAACTGGAACAGCCAACCTTCCTCTGTGTGAGGAACAGTCAGCAAAGATCCTTTTGTCCATAACAGCAACGCTTTGATTGTCATTTGACAGCGGCAGATTTGGCAAGAAGTGCCTTATAAGCATCATGATGAACTGCGGATATAACAAGAACTGTTGATTTTCCGGAGCGGTAATTTGATGAATAAACTCAGAGAAAAACATTTCCGAAAAGCTGTATGGTCGATTATACACCATCGCAACTATCCCAGATTGAATCTTGGCAACCATATAGTCAAATCCTGCTTTCTTTGGAGCAAAGCATACCATGAAAACATGAGCAAGAAACCTCCATTGTCCTATTAACCCACTCTTCATATAGAACACCTACGTCACATCTTGACTGTAACCCATTCTCAGAGAGGCCGCTTGCCTGATGTTCAGAGGAAATTCGATCGGTCCAGACTCTTCTTCTTGAGTGCCCAGCTGCAACACTAGACGCAGCATATCCGCCGAAAATACCAGCGGTTGTCCAGCTATCCGAGTTTGTAGCACTGTCGGTGTGACCGAGCAGTCTACTTGAAGATGGTCATAGAACTGACGAATGTAAGGTAAAATGAGCTGGACATTATGAGACAATGCAAAACCTATCCTAGATTCCACTAGGAAATCAAGCACTTGTCTGAATCCCTGCGCCTCAGGGAGATTATGATCCGGATGAAGCACCATATTGTGCTCAGGCACAAACGCTCGTACAGCCATTTCTGCACAATAAACAAAACTATTAGATTCATTAAAAATCAATAAACTTGTTTAAATTCAAATCTGTTTTAATTTTGAACTTGTTTAAGTACAAAATCCAACACAATTAAATTTCTACAAGTTTAACAAAATTTAAATTAAATAGTGCAAATAAAAGATAGATTCGAATGTAACAGATTCGAATTGTCCCTTTTCGAGTTTGATGACAGATTCGAAAGTTCTGGTCTTCTCGAGTCTAATGACAGATTCAAGAAACCCCATGAACAGATTCGAACCGCCGACTTTATTCAAAGACCAAATCTCTTGATTTTAACCTTTTTGGACTTAGAAAATTACATTCATTAGTCCTACTAGTTACTAATCATAGATATATGCCTTTAATTTGACTATTTATCGGTCCAAACTTGGTAATTTTGTAAAAATTTCGACCCTTAAACCTTCAAAACTCGATGATTTTGCCTAAAATTGTGTATAAAACTACATGAAGCTTGTACAATCAAGTTGATTATACCTAGATACAGTAGTAGAATCGAACACACTAGCTTTAAACTCGACGGATTGTCGTTTATGAGAGAAACGATAGACTCGAGAACAGATTCGAAATCGCTGGAATAGATTCGAGAAGGTAGATTCGAAAACAGTAAGTATTAAATGACTTCACTGTTGACCTATATATACTACCAACCTTCGAATCTAAGGCCAGACTCGAATCTACTGACAGATTCGAATCCTTCCTTATTCGAGTCTGTCCTAAACTCAAAAACACCAAACACTTAGAAAAATTTCGAAAATTTTTGAAATAACTTCAACTTTTTCAACCTTTTTCTACGGTATTGTGTAACAAGATAAACTATGCCCAATCTTTTACCCTAAGCACAAGATATTTTATGCAATGTTTATTTTATCCAACTTTGAATGCACCCTCAGTAATTTTTGACCTTTTACCTAAGTAAAAATTAAACTAAAATAAAATAAAATAAAATAAACTAAGGTAAAATAAAAATAAAATTTTGACCAAAAATTTAACCTAGACTTAAGCTATACTTATAAAATTTACATCCTAAGCTAAATACTAAACAAAATTCTTTTGATGAGTATAGTCTAAGAAAGGTTCAATCAGATAGCGATGTCTGATACTTACTTTCAGTACTTAAACTTTCACACTTAGGAATTTTTGATTCCTTTGATTGTTTGTCGTGACATACCTATTTAGCCGATTGTTGGTATTTTACCCCTTTAAACACTCTACATTTCGGAATATCCCTTGGCATTTTTATTTATCATGAAATTATCTTACGTGACTCAGACATAGACATACTTTTATGATCAAGGCACACAAACAAAGATTCTAACTTGTTGGTATTTGCAAACTTTCTTTAAAAGACAAACATCGGACACATGTCTGTATTTTCATACAACAGAGTGTCTTAGTTTGACTTAAGGTTTAATTTTTAAAGTTAGCAAGACAGCGGTGACAGGTCTGTACTGACGTACAACAGAGCGACATATCTGCTAACCCGAATCTAAACAGAGACAACAGGTCTGTACTTACGTACAACAGAGTTGCATGTTTTCGACTCTCAGTTTTGTATGATATTTCTATTCTTTCCATTTTAAGATGTATTTGATGTTGCCATACATCCCCCAAAAGTTTGCATACCTCATTTAGACTCAAAGTTTGTATGTCTTGTACATAAAAATTAAGACCGATTGGTCGTACATCTAAGTTAGTGACACGCTTGACTTTTTCTAGAATATTTTATTAGCCTCGAGATTTCCTATATGTATTATGCCTACCAACACATCAAACTAAATAAAGTATAACACTTATAATTTAGTTGCATTATGTGTGAAAGCCTAAATACTTAGAGTTTGTAACGATTGTGCTAATTTTCGTCACTTTGACCCTATATATCTAAGACTTAACTCTTTTTCTGATATTCTCCTTGTTTTTTGTATTTTTATGATTTTCTCTCTTTTTTCTTTTGTTTTTCATAAGAAATAAGATAACCTACTAACTTACTAAAAATAGAAACTTACTAAAAATAGAAACTTACTAAAAATAGAAACTTTCCTAAATTAGCAGACTATTGTAAGAAAAGAAATACTACGACTAGAAAAGAAAATAAACTCCTACTACTAAGGTCAAATTACTCTGGGTTGCGCATTCCATTTAGTTGAATTAAATACTCAAACCGTGACTTATCAAATGCTTTGGTAAATAAATCTGCATTATTATCTTCTGTTGCCACATTTACCAATTTGATTAAGTTCTTTTCAGCACAATCACGAATAAAATGATGCCTAATGTCTATGTGCTTTGTTTTACTGTGTTTAACTGGATTGTTAGTTATAGCAATTGTAGATTGATTGTCTATCCTAATTGGAGTTTGAGTGTAAGCCAAACCGTAATCCCGCAATTGGTGTTGTATCCACAGAACCTGTGAGCAGCAACTACCAGCAGCAACATACTCGGCCTCGCACGTTGACACAACTACCGATGTTTGTTTCTTGCATTGCTAGGATACCAATCTCCCTCCTAGGAACTGACAACCTCCAGTCGTTGATTTGCGCATCAAGCTGCATCCTCCGTAGTCAGAATCCGTGAACGCCTCCAACTCTAGATCTCCCTCCGTGTGATACCAAAGTCCCAGCTTCGGTTTCGACTTGAGGTATTGTAGAATCCGCTTCACAGCTTTCATATGCATCTCCTTCGGATTCGCTTGAAACCTAGCACAAATACACACAGCAAACATAATGTCAGGTCTTGAAGCAGTTAAATACATAAGTGATCCAATCATGGCCCGATATAAAGTCGGATCCACATCGGTATCACTTTCAGTACCCGGCCCGAGATTATGATTCACTTGAATCGGCGTGCTGAAATGGCCAGTCAACTTAGTTCCTTCCATCCCGAAACGTTCTAATATGTCATAGACATACTTAGTCTGATGGATAAACATCCCTTCCTTCTTCTGGTCAACTTGTAACCCTCATCAGGTGGACACTGAAGAAAGAAAAGTGACCAGATTCGAGGCTGGTCTGGATATTGAGATAAGGAGGGTTATGAGCAACGTCCGCTACCCTACATTTGCTGGCTTACTTGAGGCTACCAGAAATGTAGAACAGATTTTAATTATGTCGGGATATTCGAATGGTTCCGCTGCTGCTTCCACCAACCCAACACAACCATCACCGCCAAAGCGCCAGCGCGAGGGAGGATATTCTGGTTCTTCCCGGTCTTCACAGTACTCACCTCAACAGTCGTATCACCGACAATCTGGTTCATCTGATCGCGGTCGTGCGCGTGCATACTCCATCAACACCGAGCCGCAGTATTGCAATAAGTGTCATCTGGAGCACTTTGGCAAATGCACTAATGGACGTGCTTGTTTTTGCTGTGGAGAGCTGGGCCATTTTCAGAGTGAGTGCCCAAGGAAAGGTGATGCTTGCCATAAGTGTGGTGTATGGGGGCATTACAGTAGAAATTGTCGGAGGAACGCTCCAGCAGCTGCTGCTCCATCTACAACACAATCTTCGGGAGGTTCAAGCGGTGGTTCAGTTAACCGAGGCGGGGGTCAGTCTCAAAGGGCACCTGGTCGTGCTTTTCAGATAACTGCAGAGGAGGCAAGGGAAAATCCGGAGGTCGTTACGGGTACGTTCATAGTTAATTCTATGCCAGCACGAGTTTTATTTGATTCGGGTGCCAATAGATCGTTTGTTTCTACTATGTTTGCACAAAGACTTGCCATGCCACTATCTAGATTATCTGTTGTTCTTGACATAGAAACTGCTAGCAACACTCTAGTCAAAGTAGATCATGTCTACCGTAACTGCACGTTAGTAATTGAAGATGTAGTCTTCAATTTGGACTTGATCCCTATTGAGTTCAGTGAGTTTGACGTGATAGTCGGGATGGACTGGTTGATTGAGAATGAAGCCCATATAGTGTGTAAGAACCGAATGATAAAGATAACTACTCCGGAGGGGCGTGAGATTTGTATTTACGGGGATAGGAGAAGCGGGGATTTTTGTTTGCTGACTATTGCAAAAGCTCGAAAGCTTGTTGCAAAGGGATGTGATGCTTACTTAGCATATGCGATTGATACTAAGGCTGAGAAGAGAACTTTGGCTGATGTGCCGGTTGTTTCACAATTCCCGGATGTGTTTCCGGAAGACTTGTCTGGCGTGCCGCCTGAGAGACAAGTGGAGTTTAAATTTGACTAGATCCCTGGAGCTGCACCGGTAGCTCGTTCCCCTTATCGTCTTGCCCCAACCGAGATGAAAGAAATGATAACGCAGCTTCAAGAGTTGCTGGACAAGGGCTTCATTCGGCCGAGTTCATCGCCGTGGGGAGCTCCGGTATTATTTGTTAAGAAGAAAGACGGCACGATGAGGATGTGCATAGATTACTGGGAGCTGAATAAGTTGACTATTAAGAACAAGTATCCATTGCCAAGGATAGACGACTTATTTGACCAATTACATGGGGCTAGCGTGTTCTCCAAGATAGATTTGAGGTCGGGGTACCATCAGTTGAAGGTACGAGAAGAGGATGTGCCTAAGACAGCATTTAGGACGCGTTATGGGCATTATGAGTTGTTGGTTATGCCTTTCGCGTTAACCACTGCCCCGGTTGTCTTTATGGATTTAATGAATCGAGTTTGTAGACCGATGTTAGACAAGTCGGTGATCGTGTTTATAGATGATATTCTGGTATACTCTAAGTCTGAAGACGAACATGCTGAACATCTAAGGGAATTGTTAGAGTTATTGAGAAAAGAGAAGTTGTATGCAAAATTCTCGAAGTGTGAGTTTTGGCTCCAACAAATTCAGTTTCTTGGACATGTTATCTCGGGAGCTGGGATTTCTGTAGATCCGGCTAAGGTAGAAGCGGTAAGGAATTGGGAGCCGCCTCGTTCAACTACAGAAGTCAGAAGTTTTCTGGGATTGGCGGGATACTATCGAAGGTTCATAAAGGATTTTTCGAAGATTGCAGTTCCGTTGACGGCATTAACGAAGAAGAATGCCCCATTTGTTTAGGAAACTGTGCAGCAAGAAGCATTTGAGATATTGAAGAAAACACTAAGTGAAGCACCGATACTTGCTCTACCGGAGGGCAATGAGGATTTTGTGGTGTACACAGATGCTTCAAGGTTGGGATTAGGCGCTGTACTGATGCAGCGAGGAAACGTTATAGCATACGCCTCGAGACAGCTTAAGCAGCATGAGAAGAATTACTCAACTCATGATCTTGAGTTGACAGCTGTCACTTTTGCACTGAAATTGTGGAGACACTATCTGTATGGAAATAAGTGTCAGTTATACACAGACCAGAAGAGTTTAAAATACATCTTTAGTCAGAAGGAGCTCAACATGAGGCAAAGACGATCTATGGAACTTATCAAAGACTACGATTGTGAAATACTGTACCATCCTGGTAAGGCAAACGTAGTAGCCGATGCTTTGAGTCGCAAAGCTTATGCTAAGGATTGTTGCTACATGATGACGTCTACTATGTTAACGTCTACTATTATAGATGATGTGAAGGCTGCTCAAGAGGAAGCCTTGAAAGATGAAAATGTTGGTGCTGAAGATATAAGAGTACAAATAAAGAATATGGAAACGAGCGAGTCGGGTTTAAAAGGTGTGTACGGAAGAATCTGGGTGCCGAAATATGGTGGTATGAGGAATGTGATCGTCGAAGAAGCGCATCAATCAAAATTTTCTGTACATCCCGGGAGCACAAAGATGTACAATGACTTAAAGGAAGATTTTGGTGGCCGGGATTGAAAAAGGATATCGGCCAGTATGTTGAACGATGTAGGACTTGCCGGCTTGTGAAAGCCGAACACCAGCAGCCTTATGGTAGTTTGCAACCGCTTCCCATTCCGGAATGAAAGTGGGAGCACATAACGATGGACTTTGTCACGAAGTTGCCGAAGACTAGGCGTCAACATGATGCAGTTTGGGTAATAGTGGATCGGTTAACTAAGTCAGCTCACTTTATACCGATTAGGGAAAATTATTCTTTGGAAAAGTTAGCACAAATTTATATGGACGAGATTGTTGCTAGGCATGGAGTCCCTAAGTCTATTGTATCGGATCGGGATAGCCGGTTTACTTCGAATTTCTGGTCGGCTTTGCAAGAAGGGTTGGGAACAAGGATCGCTATGAGTACGGCTTATAGACCGCAAACCGATGGTCAAAGTGAAAGGACCATCCTAACACTTGAAGATATGATGCGGTCGAGTGTATTGGATCTTGGTGGCAATTGGGACGATCATCTGCCATTGATAGAGTTTTCATATAACAACAGTTATCACGCGACAATAAAGAAGGCGCTGTTTGAGGCATTGTACGGGAGAAGGTGTAGGACTCCTACATGTTGGAGAGAAACTGGAGAAACACCGATTGCTGGGCCGGCATTATTGCAGGAAATGAATGAGAAGATTCAGTTGGTGAGACAGAATATGAAAGCGCCCAAGGATCGTCAGAAGAGTTATTACGACAGGAGGCACAAACCAATCAGTTTTGATGTGAATGATTGGGTTTATTTGAAGGTGTCACCTATGAGAGGTGTTACACGATTCGTGAAGAGAGGAAAGTTGGCTCCGAGATTTGTTGGGCCATTTAAGATAGTAGAAAAAGTTGGAAACCATTCATATCGCTCAGAGTTGCCTGAAGAAATGTCAGGCATACACCCGGTGTTCCATGTTGGAAATCTTAGAAAATCGTTTACTACCGAAAACGAAGATTGGGCTGACCACACTGAGCTGCAGATTGATGAAAGGCTCCGGTATGTTGAAGAGCCGGAATGTGTGTTAGATACAAAAGTAAAGAAGCTAAGGAGCAAAGAGATTGAAATGGTGCTTGTACGTTGGAAGCATCACAAAGGAGCAAATCACACATGGGAGACCAAGTCTGAAATGATAAAGAAATATCCGCAACTTTTTGGATCCGAGTAACTTCGAGGAAGAAGTTGAGCGTGATGGAGCCCATGCTGTAACATCCTCGGATTTAATTTATTGTAATTGGTATAATTAGATTGAGCTTTTGTATTAAGTTAAATTATTAAAAATGTTTATGTATTTGGATATTTGAAAGTTGGTTGTATTATATGGAAATTTAGAGTTTTTAATTATTAAGTGAAAATAATTATTAAGGATAATAAATAAAAGATAGAATTCTTTTATTTTATAAAATCTGTATTTAATAGAACCGGATAAGTGGAGGGATGAAATGTGCCAATAGATGAAAGAGGAGAATAAAAGACTTATAATCTTACATTTTGAAACATTGCACACTCTCTCTAAACTTCTACTCTCTCTCGGCTCTCTCTCTAAAAACGATCAAAGGTCACAAAAATTGGAATTTGAAGCTAAAAGTTTGGATTCAAGTTACAAAGAAGGATCTATAAACACTTCAATTGAAGATTTGAGGTAAAAATCTTCTAAATTTCAGATTACTGAACATTTTTGGTTCGGTTTTGGATGAACTTTGAATCACTGATTTGGATTTCAAATGTCAGTGCATGTGTTATGTTATTATGGATTCATGTAAATCGAGTGTATAAGATGCTATGTACAAAGTTACAGGTCTTGATTCAACCTGAAAGTATGATTTCTAGGAATCACTATGTGTTTTAGTGTGTGTGTGTTCGATGGATGAACGAAAATGGTGAAAAAAAAGGATGTAATTTGGTATGAAAGCATGTTAATGTTAGTGTTAAAATGGTTGAAAATAAGTATATTTAAGTTGGTATAATTTATTTCAAAATCGAATTAGTACCGAAAATGATGGGATTAAATCTGGAAATTATACAAAAAACTGCATAAGTTCGAATAACAGATGATCCGAATTCGGATCCGAGATGAACTCGGATCTGGTCCGAATTCGGATGAGGCTCGGATTTCAGATTAGTAAAATAATTTTTAAGTATTGAAATTTCGGTTGAGGTCCGAATTCGGTTGGGGTCCGAATTCGATGGGAACCCAAATTTGATGGTGGTTCGAATTTAGCATAGGGACCGAATTGGGGTCCGAATTCGGACATGATCCGAATTTTGGGTCAAATGATATAAAACATCATAAAAATTTGGTTTTTATGAAATTAAACAAGTTATTGACAAGCGGTATTATTGCAACTGACTTACAGGTCCCTTGTGGTGTTGTTTAACCCACAATGGGGTACTTTGTGGATCCGGTTGAAAGTCCGAGGAGAGATAAGATAATTTAAAAGTTCAATAACGCACCCCACTATGAGTACATATGATTTCGCATGTTTATATCTGCTTTATGATTGCTATTGCCTGCTGAGACATGTTGCTTCATTTTTCGTTTGGAATTCTACTAACTTGCGTAGATTTATATGCACATTCACATTTGTTGCATTGTCCGTTCATTTGTTGTGCATCTAACGATGGACCGGTGGGTCGCATCTGTTACTCCGATGTTACTGCGCTATATGACCCGGAGCTGATCCCTCCGAGGTTCTGGTAGGCAGTATGTCATCCCCGTTGTTATGTCTGTCTCAGATGGTTGGGTTTCATACCGAGCTTTGGGCTCGTAGGAGCGACGGCTCATGTGTGTCGTACTTTGTGTACGTGGAGAGTGCACGACGTGTGTCGTCGGTGCTACTCTTGTGGGCATCATAAGGATTTATAAAATGTGTAAATCTGTGTATTCACTAAGCATTCGCTTACCCCTCAGTTGTTTTTATTTTTACAGGAAAGGGTAAATCAGCTGCCGGACCTTCTAGTTAGGTCGTGTGAAGATTTAGAAGATTACATACTACTTAATCGGTAATTGTGATTTGGAACAATGTTGTAATATGTTTGGGATGAATATAGTAAAGTTGAGTTTGTAGACTTAGTATTGGAACCTTATAGCACCGTAGGGTGTCTGACTGTAATTGTATTATTTTATTTTGAATTCTAATGCTTCCGCAATTGTATAAGTATTCAGATCATTATGTAATCAATTATGTGGTGTATAATCCTGGGTGCATTTGTAATTGGGTTTATTGTGGCAAGGGTGTCACACAAGATGGTATCAGAGCAGTGGTTTGAGATTCAAGTGTCTGTGAGGTCTTGATCTCAAACATTAGGTAATGATATGTAGTGGTTTAAGTAATGATCTGAACTAAGATAGGTTATGATCTAGTAATTATAAGAGATTGACTATCATACGGGACAAATGGGTGGTGTCTTTAAATTTATGACATGTTACTAAACAAGTTATGTGTTTATTATTTCAGAACATGTCTGGAGGAGGAATGACACCTGAAGAAGCCAGAGACATGATGCTAGCCATGATGGCTGAGCAGAACAAAATGATTCAGGATCAGTTTCGGGCTCGAGATGAGGCCGACGCTAAGAGAAGAGAGGATAAGAGAAAGAACAAGGAAAAAGAAAGGGAAGGAAATAATGAGGAACAAGATGACAACACTGGGTCATCTAATAAGCCCAGGGGTTGTCGGTTTAAGGATTTTAAAGGAAACGGGGCAGTGGAGTTTAGCGGTTTAGGGGATGCTGTTGCCGCACTTGAATGGATAACAGCTACTGAAAGAACATTCCGAATTAGCGATTGTGCAGAGAAGGATATGGTTCGGTATGCTACAGCAATGTTCACAAACAATGAAATTATGTGGTGGAATTCCATGGTTAATGCTTTAACCTTGGAAAAAGTAAGTGTAATGACTTGGGCTGAGTTCAAGGACCTATTCACTCAGCAATACTGTCCGGCTGATGAGCGCCGAAGATTGGAGGCAAAGTTTATGGCGCTGATGCAAGGGACTAAGACTGTGTCCCAATATGCTGTAGAATTCACGAGGCTGAGTCTGTTTGCGCCTCATCAGGTGGACACTGAAGAAAGAAAAGTGACCAGATTCGAGGCTGGTCTGGATATTGAGATAAGGAGGGTTGTGAGCAACGTCCGCTACCCTACATTTGCTGGCTTACTTGAGGCTGCCAGAAATGTAGAACAAATTTTAATTATGTCGGGATATTCGAATGGGTCCGCTGCTGCTTCCACCAACCCAACACAACCATCACCGCCAAAGCGCCAGCGCGAGGGAGGATATTCTTGTTCTTCCCGGTCTTCACAGTACTCACCTCAACAGTCGTATCGCCGACAATCTGGTTCATCTGATCGCGGTCGTGCGCGTGCATACTCCATCAACACCGAGCCGCAGTATTGCAATAAGTGTCATCTGGAGCACTTTGGCAAATGCACTAATGGACGTGCTTGTTTTTGCTGTGGAGAGCTGGGCCATTTTCAGAGTGAGTGCCCAAGGAAAGGTGATGCTTGCCATAAGTGTGGTGTATGGGGGCATTACAGTAGAAATTGTCGGAGGAACGACACGATCTTCGGGAGGTTCAAGCGGTGGTTCAGTTAACCGAGGCCGGGGTCAGTCTCAAAGGGCACCTGCTCGTGCTTTTCAGATAACTGCAGAGGAGGCAAGGGAAAATCCGGAGGTCGTTACGGGTACGTTCATAGTTAATTCTATGCCAGCACGAGTTTTATTTGATTCGGGTGCCAATAGATCGTTTGTTTCTACTATGTTTGCACAAAGACTTGCCATGCCACTATCTAGATTATCTGCTGTTCTTGACATAGAAACTGCTAGCAACACTCTAGTCAAAGTAGATCATGTCTACCGTAACTGCACGTTAGTAATTGAAGATGTAGTCTTCAATTTGGACTTGATCCCTATTGAGTTCAGTGAGTTTGACGTGATAGTCGGGATGGACTGGTTGATTGAAAATGAAGCCCATATAGTGTGTAAGAACCGAATGATAAAGATAACTACTCCGGAGGGGCGTGAGATTTGTATTTACGGGGATAGGAGAAGCGGGGATTTTTGTTTGCTGACTATTGCAAAAGCTCGAAAGCTTGTTGCAAAGGGATGTGATGCTTACTTAGCATATGCGATTGATGCTAAGGCTGTGAAGAGAACTTTGGCTGATGTGCCGGTTGTTTCATAATTCCCGGATGTGTTTCCGGAAGACTTGTCTGGCGTGCCGCCTGAGAGACAAGTGGAGTTTAAATTTTACTAGATCCCTGGAGCTGCACCGGTAGCTCGTTCTCCTTATCGTCTTGCCCCAACCGAGATGAAAGAAATGATAACGCAGCTTCAAGAGTTGTTGGACAAGGGCTTCATTCGGCCGAGTTCATCGCCGTGGGGAGCTCCGGAATTATTTGTTAAGAAGAAAGACGGCACGATGAGGATGTGCATAGATTACTGGGAGCTGAATAAGTTGACTATTAAGAACAAGTATCCATTGCCGAGGATAGACGACTTATTTGACCAATTACATGGGGCTAGCGTGTTCTCCAAGATAGATTTGAGGTCGGGGTACCATCAGTTGAAGGTACAAGAAGAGGATGTGCCTAAGACAGCATTTAGGACGCGTTATGGGCATTATGAGTTCTTGGTTATGCCTTTCGGGTTAACCAATGCCCCGGTTGTCTTTATGGATTTCATGAATCGAGTTTGTAGACCGATGTTAGACAAGTCGGTGATCGTGTTTATAGATGATATTCTGGTATACTCTAAGTCTGAAGACGAACATGCTGAACATCTAAGGGAATTGTTAGAGTGAGAAAAGAGAAGTTGTATGCAAAATTCTCGAAGTGTGAGTTTTGGCTCCAACAAATTCAGTTTCTTGGACATGTTATCTCGGGAGCTGGGATTTCTGTAGATCCGGCTAAGGTAGAAGGGGTAAGGAATTGGGAGCCGCCTCGTTCAGCTACAGAAGTCAGAAGTTTTTTGGTATTGGCGGGATACTATCGGAGGTTCATAAAGGATTTTTCGAAGATTGCAGTTCCGTTGACGGCATTAACGAAGAAGAATGCCCCATTTGTTTAGGAAACTGTGCAGCAAGAAGCATTTGAGATCTTGAAGAAAACACTAAGTGAAGCACCGATACTTGCTCTACCGGAGGGCAATGAGGATTTTGTGGTGTACGCAGATGCTTCAAGGTTGGGATTAGGCGCTGTACTGATGCAGCGAGGAAAAGTTATAGCATACGCCTCGAGACAGCTTAAGCAGCATGAGAAGAATTACTCAACTCATGATCTTGAGTTGACAGCTGTCACTTTTGCACTGAAATTATGGAGACACTATCTGTATGGAACTAAGTGTCAGTTATACACAGACCATAAGAGTTTAAAATACATCTTTAGTCAGAAGGAGCTCAACATGAGGGAAAGACAATCTATGGAACTTATCAAAGACTACGATTGTGAAATACTGTACCATCCTGGTAAGGCTAACGTAGTAGCCGATGCTTTGAGTCGCAAAGCTTATGCTAAGGATTGTTGCTACATGATGACGTCTATTATGTTAACGTCTACTATTATAGATGATGTCAAGGCCGCTCAAGAGGAAGCCTTGAAAGATGAAAATGTTGGTGCCGAAGATATAAGAGTACAAATAAAGAATATGGAAACGAGCGAGTCGGGTTTAAAAGGTGTGTACGGAAGAATCTGGGTACCGAAATATGGTGGTATGAGGAATGTGATCGTCGAAGAAGCGCATCAATCAAAATTTTCTGTACATCCCGGGAGCACAAAGATGTACAATGACTTAAAGGAAGATTTTGGTGGCCGGGATTGAAGAAGGATATCGGCCAGTATGTTGAACGATGTAGGACTTGCCGGCTTGTGAAAGCCGAACACTAGCAGCCTTATGGTAGTTTGCAACCGCTTCCCATTCTGGAATGGAAGTGGGAGCACATAACGATGGACTTTGTCACGAAGTTGCCGAAGACTAGGCGTCAACATGATGCAGTTTGGGTAATAGTGGATCGTGTGACACCCTTGCCACAACAACCACCAATTACAAACTCCAAGGATTTAATCACCATCAAACAATACATAATGATCTGATAACCTAGATTTTTGTGCGGAAGCATTAAAAACATAAAATAAAAGTCGTGCAAAAGTGTCAAACACCCTATGGTGCTACAAGGTACCATATCTAAGTCTACATATCCAAATACAATTATTACAATCATCCCAAACATATTATAACATTTGTTCCACAACATAAATACCGATTAAGTAACAGATTTCTTCCAAATCTTCTCAAATGGCCTAACGAGAAGGTCCAGCAGAAGACTTCCCTTTTCCTGCAAAAATTCAACAACTAAAAGGGTAAGCGATTGCTTAGTGAATACCATATGATTTTACGCATTCAACAAATCTTTATGATGCCACCCAGAGTAACCGCGGTAACACATACCGTATACTCCACACGCACCCAAGGTACGCAAACCTGAGCCCGCAGCCCCTTCGAGCTGACACACTCGGCATTAAGAAAAACCCACCAAACTGAGGCAAACATACCATCGGGGATGTCATACTGTCTATCCTGGCCATAGAGGTGTCAAACTCTTGGCTCATATAGCACAGTAACATCAGAGTACAGATGCGACCACTCAGGTCCATCGACATCAACAGGATGCACAACAAAAGAAAGGACATGCAGCAAATGTGAATGTGCATCATTATATATACGCAAGTTAGTAGAGTGTCAAACGAAAGTGAAACAACATGCCTCAGCAGGCCTAGCAAACGTAAAGCAGATGTAAACATGCTAAAATCAAAGGTACTCACAGTGGGTGCGTAATTAAACTTTTAACCAAATTTTTATTTCTCCACGGGCTTTCAACCGGATCCACCAAGTACCCCACTGTGGGTTAAACAACACCACAAGGGACCTGTTATATTAATTACAACAATACTTCGTATCAATAATAGTTTAAATCATAAAACCAAATTTCGTAAGTTTTGCAACATTTTTCCTATTTCGGGTCTATGTCCAAATTCGAACTACAACTAAGTTTAAACCCATTTCAAGTTTACATCTTGTCCTTTGAGTAACCCTTATCATTTTATGTGTTGTTTATGAGTTCCATTTAAATTACACGAGTTTAGAGAGTAGATTTCTCAATTTTAGGCATTAAACTCGAATTTAAGGGGCTTACCTTCGAATGTAATCACTAGATTCGAACCATATGGCATAGATTCGAACCCTATGGCATAGATTGGAACCTCACTTCGAATCTAGGCATAGATTCGAACCCCCCCTTAGAATCTAATGGTACACACTCTAATCTAGCACCAAACTCGAGTTTGTTCTTGCATTTCGACTCTGTTCTTGGTATATTCGAGTCTGTTCATCATTTCAGCTTAAATCCATCATTCTAAGGCCTAAAATCACTGATATATCATGTGTGATACCTAGATTCGATTCTACTATGCATATACTATCACATTCCAGCAATATTTCAAGCAAAACAAGCTTCAATTTACATAAATTGACAGATTCGAAATTCTAGTTCTTCAAAACCGAAACAACAAACTTAAAAGTGTCGATTCTTACCTCAATTCGTATGAAATCAAAAATCCGTTTGTAGATTGTTGTTGTACTCCACGAGATCTTTCCGTTGACGTAAAATTCTCGGAAATCCGACGGTCGGTTTGTGAGATATCTTAGAGAGATGTAGAGAGAACTTCTAGAGAGAGATTGTAGAGAGAGAGAGTGAAATATGAAAATGAATGGCTTTTAGCCCTTTTATTCAGCTTTCATCATTTTTGCACATTTCACCCCTCAACTTAACCGGTTCCATAAAATACTGATTTATTCTTAAATTTATCATTATTAACTTTTATCATTCATAATACTCCTTAATAATAATTCCGAGTTCAAATTTTCTTAAATTAACAACAAACTTCTAAATAACCCAAATACATAATAATTACTCAAATTCAACTTAATTGTAAATTTTCCACTTAATTAGCCCAATTACAATAAAATAACTTTGAGGATGTTACAGCATGGGCTCCACCACGCTCAACTTCGTCCTCGAAGTTACTTGTATTTGAACAGATTCGTTTACTTATTCAACATATCAGCTTTTATCTCCCGAGCATGGTTTACTCCTTTGTGATGCTTCCAACGTATTAACCCTTGTTTAATCTTTTTGATCCTTAATTTCTGATGTTAGTTTTCAAAACACATACATGTTTCTCAACATATACTAACCTTTCTCGAATTCTAATTTGATATAATCAGCCAATTTTCATCACCAGTTGTGAGGATTTCATACAGCTTTCCACATGAAACACCATGCGTTAATTCAATACTTCCTTAGGAAAAATTCCAAATGACTCAACTGATTCCTAACGTTTCTATTATTCTAGTTGTGCCAACACATCCCGGTGTCAACTTGTACCCTTTTTACAGATCCGGTTTCAATCCTTATCGGTGATACTTTCAACTATACTCAATTATTTGTCTTATAACTGATCGGTTTATTACTATCACCATAGTAACATCTTTTTGTGATATTACGGACATAACCATCAGAGTTTCCTTCGATTTCTTTCCAACATGTAGGACTTCTACTTTTCTTTGCGTGCGAAACTTTAAACATCGCCTTCTTTACTTTATCATGATAACTAGTGTTATATGAAATTCCTATCTAATCCATTGATCTTTTCAGCTTTTACCTAAATCCAAAATACATTATATTGTCATATATACCAATATGAAAATAGTCCATTCATTCTGATTTTCTATCGGTTGCCGACAAGTTTTACTCGTATTGTTTGTGCCGCATCTCACTTATATTTTGTTATATGCATGACGATATGAACAGTAAGTTATTGGGAAAAACCCCAGAATATAAACTTACTTCTTCGACCCCTAAAGTACAATCATGATACACATGATTTACTTTAGCTAATGTGTTACTAAGCAATTTCAACACTTATTACAACCAACAACTTAGACTAAAGCACTAACATTGATTGCACCAATGCAGTAGTTACAATTGAATTAATCGACACCAAAAATTTAAACAAAACTCATGACCACCTCCGAATCTCCCTTAGATTCCGAATCGTAGTATTAGACCTTTCTTTACTGTATAAGCAAATTTTCATTATTATCCAAAGTCTCTTTAACCTTCTTATTGATCAATTACCATATCAATAAATATACTATCCTCATGTATCATCATATTTCCTTTCTAATTGATTACAACTCACATACATATTTTACTTATATTTCACATTGTATATTCCAAATCTCATATCATATGAACACCAGTCTTGTATTATTATACCCTCGTATACTTTCCCCAAAATTTCTAGACTAGTTTCCTCATATAATGTTCGTATATATATATCAATATTGAAACAAGTTCCTTGATTCCAATTACAAAATATTCTCACGATATTCAAAACATCTTTTCCAATTCAGAATTTCAAAATCCATTTTAGCTTATTCATCTAATGCCTATTCATACATTAACGTATTCTTATTCACAATCATCATCTTACTTACAATAGTAACAACTTTTCCTAATACTCATGTTCATGTTATCTTTAGAATCATAAAACTTTAATGAGGTTACGTATAGAATCTTAAAGTACTCTTCTAAAATGACCCATTTTTCCACAATTATAACAAACATCAGTTCTTCTTTGACATGTGTCATTCTTATTCATAATGTCGACATCTTCTACATTTATCATGTTACATTCACTAAATGCTATCGGAGTATGATCCAAATCGAAGACTACATCTTCAATTTCTAAAGTGCAGTTACAATATAAGTAATCTAATTCGGCTAGAGTGTTACTAGTAGTTTCTATGTCAATTATAGCAAGTAACTTAAACAGTGTCATGACTATTCGTTGTACAAAACAGTAGACACAAAAGACCTATTGACATCAGAATTAAACATTACTAATGCAAGCAAAAATTTAACTTATAAACGTACCCGCATCCATCTCCGGGTTTTCCCTAGCTTCTTCCGCGGTAATCTGAAATGCACTAACCTGTCCCCTTTGTGACTGGTTCCGGCGGTTGACTGAACCACCACTTGAACCTCCCGATTATCGTGTTGTAGATGGAGCAGCAGCAGCTGGATCGTTCCTTCTGCAATTCCTACTGTAGTGTCCCCATACACCACACTTATGGCAAGCATCTCCCTTCCTTGGGCATTCATTTTGGTAGTGACCCAATTCTCCACAGCAAAAACATGCACGTCCCTTGGTACACTTGCCGAAATGTTCCAAATGGCATTTATTGCAGTACTGTGGCTCAGTGTTGATAGAGTACGCTCGAGCACGACCCGAAGGACTAGACTGTTGACGGAATGACTGTTGCGGCCAGTACTGCGATGATCGTACAGAACCGGAGTAGTCTCTTTCACGCTGACGTTTCGGTGGTGAGGGTTGAGTTGGGTTAGCTGAAGCAGCAGCAGACCCCATCACATATCCAGACATACTTAGAATCTGTTCCACATTTCTGGCGGCTTCCAGTAAACCAGCAAATGTGGGGTAGCGTACGTTGCTCATCACTCTTCGGATTTCCAAATCAAGACCTACCTCGAATCGGGTCACTTTTCTTTCTTCTGTATCGACCTGATGAGGTGCAAATAAACTTAGTCTCGTGAACTCTACCGCATATTGAGACACAGACTTAGTCCCTTGGATTAGTGTCATGAACTTAGCTTCTAGCCTTCAGCGTTCATCGGCCGGGCAGTATTGCTGAGTGAAGATTTCGGTAAACTCAGCCCATGTCATTACAGCAACCTTCTCCATTGTAAATGCATTCACCATCGAGTTCCACCACATTATTGCGTCTTTGGTGAACATGGCAGTAGCGAAACGGACCATGTCCTTCTCAGCACAATAGCTGATTCGGAATGTCCGTTCTGTGGCTGTTATCCATTCCAGAGTAGCAGCAGCATCACCCAGTCCATTAAACTCAACTGCTCCATTTCCCTTAAAATCCTTAAACCGACAACTTCTGGGCTTATTAGATGAACCAATATTGTCATCTTGTTCATCATTGTTTCTTTCTCTTTCCTTATTCTTTCTCTTATCTTCTCTTCGTTTAGCTTCGGCCTCATCTCGAGCCCGAAACTGGTCTTGTATCATCCGATTTTGCTCAGCCATCATGGCTAGCATCATTTCTCTCGTCTCTTCTGGTGTCATTCCTCCTCCAGACATGTTCTGAAATACAAAATATATAACTTGTTTAGTAACATGTCATTTATTTGAAGACACCACCTAATTGTCCCGTATGATAGTCAATCTCTTATGTATACTAGATCATAGCCTATATTAGTTCAGATCATTTCCTAAATTCACTACATATCATCACTTAATGTTTGAGATCAAGACCTCACGGACACTTGAATCTCAAACTACTGCTCTGATACCATCTCGTTGTGACACCCTTGCCACAACAACCACCAATTACAAACTCCCAGGATTTAATCACCATCAAACAATACATAATGATCTGATAACCTAGATTTTTGTGCGGAAGCATTAAAAACATAAAATAAAAGTAGTGCAAAAGTGTCAAACACCCTATGGTGCTACAAGGTACCATATCTAAGTCTACATATCCAAATACAATTATTACAATCATCCCAAACATATTATAACATTTGTTCCACAACATAAATACCGATTAAGTAACAGATTTCTTCCAAATCCTCTCAAATGGCCTAACGAGAAGGTCCAGCAGAAGACTTCCCTTTTCCTGCAAAAATTCAACAACTAAAAGGGTAAGCGATTGCTTAGTGAATACCATATGATTTTACGCATTCAACAAATCTTTATGATGCCACCCAGAGTAACCGCGGTAACACATACCGTATACTCCACACGCACCCAAGGTACGCAAACCTGAGCCCGCAGCCCCTTCGAGCTGACACACTCGGCATTAAGAAAAACCCACCAAACTGAGGCAAACATACCATCGGGGATGTCATACTGTCTATCCTGGCCATAGAGGTGTCAAACTCTTGGCTCATATAGCACAGTAACATCAGAGTACAGATGCGACCACTCAGGTCCATCGACATCAACAGGATGCACAACAAAAGAAAGGACATGCAGCAAATTTGAATGTGCATCATTATATATACGCAAGTTAGTAGAGTGTCAAACGAAAGTGAAACAACATGCCTCAGCAGGCCTAGCAAACATAAAGCAGATGTAAACATGCTAAAATCAAAGGTACTCACAGTGGGTGCGTAATTAAACTTTTAACCAAATTTTTATTTCTCCACGGGCTTTCAACCGGATCCACCAAGTACCCCACTGTGGGTTAAACAACACCACAAGGGTGTTATATTAATTACAACAATACTTCGTATCAATAATCGTTTAAATCATAAAACCAAATTTCGTAAGTTTTGCAACATTTTTCCCCATTTCGGGTCTATGTCCAAATTCGAACTACAACTAAGTTTGAACCCATTTCAAGTTTACATCTTGTCCTTTGAGTAACCCTTATCATTTTATGTGTTGTTTATGAGTTCCATTTAAATTACACGAGTTTAGAGAGTAGATTTCTCAATTTTAGGCATTAAACTCGAATTTAAGGGGCTTACCTTCGAATGTAATCACTAGATTCGAACCATATGGCATAGATTCGAACCCTATGGCATAGATTGGAACCTCACTTCGAATCTAGGCATAGATTCGAACCCCCCCTTAGAATCTAATGGTACACACTCTAATCTAGCACCAAACTCGAGTTTGTTCTTGCATTTCGACTCTGTTCTTGGTATATTCGAGTCTGTTCATCATTTCAGCTTAAATCCATCATTCTAAGGCCTAAAATCACTGATATATCATGTGTGATACCTATATTCGATTCTACTATGCATATACTATCACATTCCAGCAATATTTCAAGCAAAACAAGCTTCAATTTACATAAAATGACAGATTCGAAATTCTAGTTCTTCAAAACCGAAACAACAAACTTAAAAGTGTCGATTCTTACCTCAATTCGTATGAAATCAAAAATCCGTTTGTAGATTGTTGTTGTACTCCACGAGATCTTTCCGTTGACGTAAAATTCTCGAAAATCCGACGGTCGGTTTGTGAGATATCTTAGAGAGATGTAGAGAGAACTTCTAGAGAGAGATTGTAAAGAGAGAGAGTGAAATATGAAAATGAATGGCTTTTAGCCCTTTTATTCAGCTTTCATCATTTTTGCACATTTCACCCCTCAACTTAACCGGTTCCATAAAATACTGATTTATTCTTAAATTTATCATTATTAACTTTTATCATTCATAATACTCCTTAATAATAATTCCGAGTTCAAATTTTCTTAAATTAACAACAAACTTCTAAAATAACCCAAATACATAATAATTACTCAAATTCAACTTAATTGTAAATTTTCCACTTAATTAGCCCAATTACAATAAAATAACTTTGAGGATGTTACAGATCGGTTAACTAAGTCAGCTCACTTTATACCGATTAGGGAAAATTATTCTTTGGAAAAGTTAGCACAAATTTATATGGACGATATTGTTGCTAGGCATGGAGTCCCTAAGTCTATTGTATCGGATCGGGATAGCCGGTTTACTTCAAATTTCTGGTCGGCTTTGCAAGAAGGGTTGGGAACAAGGATCGCTATGAGTACGGCTTATAGACCGCAAACCGATGGTCAAAGTGAAAGGACCATCCTAACTCTTGAAGATATGATGCGGTCGAGTGTATTGGATCTTGGTGGCAATTGGGACGATCATCTGCCATTGATAGAGTTTTCATATAACAACAGTTATCACGCGACAATAAAGAAGGCGCCGTTTGAGGCATTGTACGGGAGAAGGTGTAGGACTCCTACATGTTGGAGAGAAACTGGAGAAACACCGATTGCTGGGCTGGCATTATTGCAGGAAACGAATGAGAAGATTCAGTTGGTGAGACAGAATATGAAAGCGGCCCAGGATCGTCAGAAGAGTTATTACGACAGGAGGCACAAACCAATCAGTTTTGATGTGAATGATTGGGTTTATTTGAAGGTGTCACCTATGAGAGGTGTTACACGATTCGTGAAGAGAGGAAAGTTGGATCCGAGATTTGTTGGGCCATTTAAGATAGTAGAAAAAGTTGGAAACCAATCATATCGCTTAGAGTTGCCTGAAGAAATGTCGGGCATACACCCGGTGTTCCATGTTGGAAATCTTAGAAATTTGTTTACTACCGAAAATGAAGATTGGGCTGACCACACTGAGCTGCAGATTGATGAAAGGCTCCGGTATGTTGAAGAGCCGGAATGTGTGTAAGATACAAAAGTAAAGAAGCTAAGGAGCAAAGAGATTGAAATGGTGCTTGTACGTTGGAAGC
>JAANYP010002216.1:791009-955850 GCA_020465985.1 Centrapalus pauciflorus | reverse complement strand
TTGCAGCTAATGAGGCTGCTTGTGATGCAATCTGGTTACGAAGAATTCTTAGAGATTTGGGACACAAGCAAGTTGAAGCTACTAGCATAATTTGTGATAATTTATCTGCTGTCATGTTAGCCAAAAATCTCATTCTTCATAGTAGAACAAAGCACATCGATATAAAGCATCATTATATAACAGAGCTGTTAATAGAAGAAGAGATGCAAGTTGGAGAGTTGTAGAACTTACGAACAACTTGCGGATCTACTGACGAAGGCTTTGCCTCGCTTAAAGCATGAAGAACTTCGAGCACAACGGGGAGTAGCCACGTTCTAATGAAGGGGGAGTGTTGAAGTTAATTCTCACGTGTCTTAGAAAGTTTGAATAAGTTTTTTTCTTTTTAGTCGTTAGATACCACTGGAAGTAGTCCACGTAGTTGAGATTTTTTAGGATTACAATATTGAGTCTTTTACTTACCGTTGTATTTTGATGTCTATATACAGGCCTTTATCTTCTTCAATAAAATGATCAGCAGTATCAATAATTCTACTCTGTTTGTGTTCATATTTTGCAATTACCCAACAACAGGGGAGTCGATATAACTAGTTAAGTTGGTTTTTTCCCAGTGAAACCAAACAGAAGTTTGTAGCTTTGATTATAATTAGGGAAACTAACAATAATGTTGGTGTTTTTGGGCAAAAACAATCACATATATTGCTGGGCATGCAAGGGCCAGTACTGTTATCTGTGTAGAGAGACAGTTAGACACAACTCATAGCACTACAGCCCAAAGGGCTGCAAGCGTCACACAGTCGGATAGTTTGAACTCCTGTGAGGCTGATCTGGTTCAGTAGAACTGATCGAACGATTACTACCTGTTATTTGCCATTGGAGATCACAGAAAGTTATTTGAGTTGGTACCAGTTCCCCGTGAAGGATGTAAATGCTTTAAGGTTAGAATAAATCGACGTTCTGGGAGATTATATATACATTGATAACACATGAGAGGAGTACAATAAAATTGAAAGGTTGTTGTATGCTTCGGTTTTGAATTTTTCCCTCTATCTATAGTCTTACAAAACTTGGTTGTTTTTCAGTACGAGCTTTTGGCCTGGACGTGTCATTGCAGAAACTCATTGGCGGCAACATTACGACTTTTTTCGTCACAAAAATACCATTTTTCTAGTAGTGTTTATTCATTTCTAAGTATTCTTGGTAACCAAGTTACTTAGGTGGTAAGATTTCTAATTAGTATATAATGGGTTTAGGTGTCGCCTATCTTTATCATTACCATGAATTTTTAAATAGGAGCATGGTATTCACAAAATTGTACACTTCTTATCTGTTACAGTAAGTACAGTTTCATCTTTTTATTCCAAAATGTTCTTTCAAGTTTGTGTTCCCTCATATTTGTCAAGGAAAATTGGTCATTTTGACACGTTGTTCACTGCGAATCATCTGAGTAACACGAGTATATGGTCTCTACATTCAAAATTACATAGCCGAGCTCAAACTTAACTTGCATGATGGTACGTTGGCTAATTTTTTCTGAGGACTTTCTACTTTCCCCTTTATCCATGTATGAATCGGCCAAATACAACGATTACTCCACAAGTCTTTTCTTAAGTAGAGGCTCATTTTCCGCATGAGAAAGTGGAGGTAGCCATTGAATCATTCGTGAACCGCAACTTTCATCTTGTTGTTCATCTTCCTCACACACGAGTCTCACACCACACATTTTCACCAAACAATCTGCACCATAAACATCAAAAGAAACAGAAATGAAATCCTTCGCTTTCTTCCAATCCGGTTCAGACTGCTGATAGCTCAACAACATCTGGTCTGACTTGATCCCTATGTTTTCGTATTGAAATATAGAATCTGGAATGGGAGTCTCATCGCCAATGGGAGTACCATCAAAGTTTTTAAATCTATATCCAATTGAACCGTAACTGCTCTTTCGACCGTTGCGATTTCTGGGAGCAAAAACAAGACAAAAGGCTATTCCTTTGAACTTTTGGTAGCTCCAATCTGGAGGTAACTCCACTTTTATACAATCCCCCACACTTTGATGGGTAAACCACCCAGGAATTATACTTCCTGGAAGGAATACACTCAATATCTTATACGGATCAATACGTCCCTGTAAAATGATGATCGAAAAACACATTATTAATTACTATAAGCTCAATGTCCATTTCAAAAGAATTTCATGAGTGGGTAAGGTGATTAGAGTTAGCAATTTCAACTCATTTACCTAAAACTACGTCGACTACGTGACTACGTAATTTCTTTTAACTATAACAGGTCAAATGGGTAAAACTAAAAAAATGTAGTGCATCAAGTGTATCGGATGAATCGGGGTAATCGCCTAGAATAATAATATATTTATTAATTGAGGTTACAGTTAAGTAAATGGATTGATCTGGATTATAATGAATCTCCACAACGGACCCAATAAGTAAAATTCAAAAATTTTAGCTAAAAGGGTCAAACGTTGTCCAAGCTAGTGTATTCAAATGCTCACAACAATTTGTTTTTGAAATAAAAACAGATACTATTCACTATGAAATGAGTCCTTTTAAGCTTTGACCATTACCTAATTACCACCAATATTGCCTACTCCAATTATATAGTTTTGTTGTCATATGTAATGTATCATGCATTATAAAATTTAAAGGACAAAAAGTATGGACGGGTCAACCTAATCCAACTCGTTTCGGTCCACTCTATATATCCCATTTTGACATGTAACCTGGACTACTTGGCCCACTTTGAAAATCCCATTTTGATATGTAACCCGGCCCACTCAGTTTATCAGTTTTGCCACATCTAAGGATATGAAAAGGTAAATGCAAAGAAGGGGGGAGAGAACCTGTGGTAGCAACATGGTAACAAGATTTTCGATGGATTGCTTCTCGATCACTTTTGAACAGTTTGTGAAGTCAAAGCACTGAATGCTACTTTTATATATGGTTGATTTTGCTGGTAATTGCCGCAACGACGTGCAGTCTTGTGCCTCAATCAATTGAATGTTTGGTGGAAGTTCTGGCAATGCTTCAATCTTCTTACAACCAACCAACCCAAGTGTTTCAAGTCGTAAAAGCTGACCAAAACTAGGCAAACTGGTGAAATCATTCCCACTCAGGTTTAGAGTTTCAAGCATGGATAAGCATTCAATGCCTTCAAGGCTTGCTTCTGTTAGGTTGCAGTGGCTAACATCGATATTTCTTAAGAAGCGTAAACCTGATAAAAAAGGAAATACCGCACTCGATGGATGGTTCATCTTGCTCGGAAAAAAGGAAGGCCAAAGGATCGAACCCAACGATTTAGTTTGCATCTCTTCTCTTCCGCCTAGTGTAAATACTTGAAGGTTGCCAAGAAACAATACAGAAGAAGGGAGCTGCTTAATGCGAGTCCTGTCAGCATGAAGCTCCACTAAAGCTTTCATTTTGCCAAGCTCTTCAGGAAATTTCTCCAATTTCCTGCAACCAGAAAGGTTCAGAATTCGAAGAGATTCCAATTCAATGCAGTTTGGAGGATTCACAAGACTTGAGCAATTTCTCAAATTCAATACAATGAGACCCATGAGATTTCCGACCGATGGGTGAACTTCACTCAAACTTTCACAACTGTCAAGTATTAGCTCTTCTAGGTTTGGGGTTTTGGTGAAATCTGGTGTCTTTATCAAGTTACGACAATGACCAAGATTCATTGACAGCAACTTTTTGAAACCCTGTGTACAAACATTGTATAATGTTACGCAAAAAGCATGATACACCCATGTATATTAAATATGATGATTCTCAAGGTCATACCTTTGATCCGCTCCAAATTTCTTTAATGTAACTATATGATAAATCAAGGACAACAAGACTCTCAGGGTAGAACATTGAAGGTAAACGCGAGAAAGGGTACCCATGCCAACAAAACAACCGTAGTTCATTAGACAAAAATTCAAGCGTCTCAGAAGTTGCTTTCACCTTTGTTTCAAGTCCCAATCTATTCTCGCGTATCTTGCCATTGGCGTCTCTAAGGTTATTCCAGGATCCAATATAAAGGTGTAGTAATCGAAGATTATTCAACTTTCTGAAGGTTTTACCAGATATATTGACTTCTAAACCCGAAACACTTAAGGCCAGGCCTTTAACAGATTCAGTTCCCTGGATATTAGAGTGAAGACATACTTTTAAGAATTAGAAGTCATCAAAATTTGGATTATTTATATATACATATATGCTGCATGATTATGATAAACAAATGATGCATGTATAACGTATAAAATTGTATGCCCATAGAGGTATAGACTATCTGAAATATAATGTTTTTCCCCAATGTTTCACTTTTGCATGCATCCGTCCTGCTTCATGATTTGCGCCTCTATCTAAATGTAGTAAATTAAATGAAAAAATAAGACAATAATTCTACTACTTACCTTATCCTTGTTCAATACATCACGCACATCTTTCGGAAACCAGAGTCTGCTCCGCTTCCCAAGCTCCTCAGATTCTTCATGTACAATCTGCCAACCCATTTCTTGGACCAAATCATGCATTTCCAGTCTATCTTTACGAACTGATATTAAGGACATATCGATAAGAACTCTGATATTAGTTGCAGAAAACAAATCACAGCCATCTAGTACTTTCATAACATAATCTTTCTTCTCCCCTTTAAAGAAACATGAAATGTCAAGAAAGATGTTTCTTTGATCATAATCTAGAGCATCATAACTTATCCGGAGTACTTGTTGTATTTGTGAATCAGGATATCTGCGGAGCCTATTCAGTTGACTTTCCCATTCCTCTATGGTCTTTCCGAATAGAAAACATCCCAAGATTTTAAGAGCAAGAGGAAGTCCATTTACATAGTCAACTACCTGGTTAGCAAGATATACGAATTCTTCTTTGGGATGTTTATTTCTAAAGGCGTAAAGACTAAAGAGCTCAAGAGCTTCATCAGCGCATAAAAGATCAACCTCATATATTTCCTCAACTCCATGAGCACTAAACAACTGTCTGTCTCGACCCGTTACTATAATAATACTTCCTGGACCAAACCAAGAAGATGATCCAACTAGAGCTTCAAATTGGCTATAGTCATCTATGTCATCCAGCACCACAAGGACCTTTTTCGTCAACATTCTTCTCTTCATTATACCGATCCCTTGACTTACACTGTGTATATTAAGATCACCAACATTCATAAGGTCTTCAAGAAGCTTTTCCTGGAGATAGACCAACCCATGCCGTTTTTCAACACCTTTCACATCTTCACAGAAACTGTATGCTTCAAAATGTATATGCAGCAAGTTATAGATAGCTTTGGCAATGGTCGTCTTTCCTATTCCACCAATACCACATATTCCTATCATGTGAACCTTTCTTGACCCCACAAACCGTAAAAGGTTCATTTGCTCTGCTCGGGTGTATAATCCAACCAGGTTCTCACCAGCATCTATTGGGCCGTTAGCTAGTTTATAAAATATCTCTCTTGAGATTGTTTCTATAAACTTGGGTTCATGCCTAAAAAAACGATAAAGAAAAATGCAACAATTACAAGTTGAACGAACTAAAGAGTAGAAAAACGATAACCAAGTTGAGAGTAGAAAGAACAGAAAAGCTTGGCATTTTTGGTCACTAGCTAGGTCAGTACCTATGTAAAGATAAAAATAAAAGCAAATGAGATGGGAGAAATTGTTGAGTTGTGAAGACTTATTGTAACCAAAGTTTTATTTCCTCTACGAATTCTAATCAAACATATATAGGGTTTCACTTTCGAAAGAGCAGGCGGAGATCAAGTTCAGGGGCAGCATCCCAGAAGGGAAAAAAAATTCGTTAAGCCACTTACTCCATCAGGATTTCCTTATTTGGTTTCAGTTTTGAATAAATATTGCTCCTAATATAAATGTAACCCGGCCTAATGGGAAATGAAATTAATTTAGAGATCAAGACTCGCTAGTGCGGCTGTAGACGTTAGTCATTCTTGGATTGAACCATGTATGCTCTGTAATCTTATTTTGTATTATCATTGTTGATCGCCATTGTACTGTGTGCTTGTGTACGTGTCTATATTCTCTTTCCTTACAAAAATGGCCAAGGATGCCACTGAAATATCATAAAATCAATTGGTACATAAAAAAGGATGTTACAAAAAACAAAGAGAGATTAGAATAACCACTAAGGTTTTAGTGGTGAAGGGAGGTTGTGAGAGGGGGTGTTTAAAGAGAGAGAAGTAACAACTAAATGGTAAAATTGATGGTTCAGCAAGTAATCAAAAAATATAACACAAAACTTTATCTTTAATACATAAATGGATCGACCCATACAGATCATGGATCGACTTAGATTGCTTATTGGATTGATGGATCAAAATTCTTGATTTGTTGGGTGGATCAGATCATATCTACACTAAACTGTGTATGACACCAATCGCAAAGTTGCCTGACCTCTTTTGACATTTTAATAGTAGAGTGGCCTGCCAACACTTTCCCAGAAGTTGGATGGCCTCTGATGCATTATCCCTAAATAGATAAATAAAATATATTAGAAACTTAAGCATGGAGGATTTACCCATTGGATGTTGCTTGGAGGTCCCATCCAGACAATTTAGTAGCAGCCAAAGTTAGAGCTTCCCTCCATTCGGGAACCTCTATTCTATTAGAAGCCTCGTGTTTCATGAAGGCTTCTTTGTAGCTACCGCTTTGATTCAGTACCACTTCAGGTGTGACATTGTAGAAGAGTGTCCGAACTTCATATGTGATGTCCATCTCTTTGCATTTCAGGATCTTCACAAGCTCCCTCAGACACCATGTTGACGAAGCGTAGTCGTTGGAGAATATAACTATCAAGAACCTCGATTGTTCAATTGCTTTATAAAGTTCAGAAGATATCTCTTCTCCTCTCTTTAATTTGCTATCGTCTCTGAAAGCATATATTCCTTTCCTTTTAAAATCACTAAATAGATGATCCACAAATGTTTTACGGATGTCTTCACCTCTGAAACTCACAAAGACATCGTATGTCCATCTGTGAGCAGACATCATATCAAAGCTGACAGATGGATTCTAGTCAGATAAATGAAAGCTACCTGCAAAATATCACAAAAAGAAGTGATGATAACGAAGGACTCTATATTTGACGAGATTTGAGCAAGCAAGATGATCGAGTATAGACCCCAGGCATTGAGTGAGTAGAATTTTTATAAAAGATTTTCAGTAATCAATAATATAAAAAAATGCAAGTTAATTGCATCTTTTCTTGACCAAAAACATAATATTCATTGAACTCAGAAATAGTTCCCCTGTTTAGTTTGGATGTGCATCTAAACTTATTATTGTCAACAATCAGTTTCGAGTGTCTAGGCAAAAGTCATTATGGTTCTAATGATCTGATTAAACATTGTTTTGGGTGTATATTATATTTCTAACTATAAAATTAAGGTATGTATGAAATTCACCCATAAATGTAACATTACCAACCGATCCTAGTTTTAATCATACGATTATCTATTTCTTATTATTCAAGTGACAATAATCACTTTAATAATTAAAACATATCCAAACACTTATTAATGAAATATAACATTCCAAATAACAAGCAGAGATATGATTGTAGATTATATAATATATAGATGTTTCAGCTTGGAAGCCTAACAGCATGGTCATCAAGCGTATTAACTTGTATGCTAGACTAAATAATAGATGCAATCAGCTATAAGTTATCAAATTAGCATAAACAATATAACAAGAGATATAAAATCCACATATTAAACTTGTCGTCAATAATAAGAAATTCACAAAAAATGCAGAATCAAAGATGGTTTCAGATTCTTACCTTTCTGTATGCAACTGTCTTCCCTTAAAATTCTATTTGTTTTGAGGCTCAGCGAACTGAATGAAAACAAATGCTATATATCTACCAGAAATCCTTGTTATTATAGAAGAAATAATGAAGAGTGCGCTTGATGAAGGGAGGGAGGCAAAGTCATAGCATAAACATGGTAGAAGGGTTGACATAAATCAGAGTCGACTATATACTTAATTGATTTATTTAACTAATCATGAAATTAATTAACTACGGATTCTGGAGATGATACAATGATATATATAAAAGCAACTAGCCAACTAGATATATAATACATGTGAACGTAGAATGTGAATGGGGAAAAGTCAACAGTTAAAGTTGGTTGAAATTTGATTAAGAATTAAATAAATCAAGTCAGATTCCAATTTTTTCTGCAGTCACCTTTGGAAAAACAAATACAGGTATAAAACAAATAATGAATGAATGAAACAACTAACAAACTAATAATATAAATTATATAATCAAGTAATCATATATAAAATAAATAACTAGAGTTATAACGAAATTTAATTAGAGAAACCAGAATAGGATATTAGGAACAAAAATTTATACCTAGACAGTTACGGCGACAGTCACAGAGAATCTGCCTCTGCAGAGGCTATAATCGATGTGGGTTTTGTTTTTTGGGGGCGGAGGCTTCAATCGATGATGAATTGCCTCTTCTTGTTTCTTTCTTCAAGCGGACCAAGCCTAACGCCCAACAATATGTTTGGTCCAAAAACATGTCCAATTCCCAAATGGAGGTATTTTTTAATTATTTGTTAAATATGTAACAAACAATTACGTTTTTGTATATTATCTTAGATTTTACAATATATTTTTTATATATATAGTAATATCTTTTGTCATTTTTTTCATTAATAGCAACATTATTATTTTTTTATCATTAATAACAATAACTTTTGTCTTTTTTATCAATATTAGCAACTTTTAACCCAACTAACTGGTGAGTTTCCAGTTAACTTAGCTATCACGTATTCTTTTGGCTGAGTTGGATACCCACGTTTATAACCAGATGTACCAGGTTATCCACTCGGCTTCCGGATGTGCCACCATCGCCGCCCGAACCGCCGGAATCTTGGCCTAGCATGAGAACATATTGGGGTCGAATAAGACGTTGTAAAAGATATCGTAACTATGGATTCGACAATAATCTACTTTATTCGAGTAAAATCTTAACAAGAAATGGTCTCCGGTGGGGCCTTTGCATGGGGTTGATCGTGATCCGGTGACGATACCTGGGATCGAATGAAGGGTGAAGTTTAAGCCAGGTTCGTCTTTTTCAGTCCCAATTATTGATGGGTTTGTTGAGGGTGCAGTCGAAGCTTGAGTTGTCGTAGAAGGTTGAGACGGGTGGGTCGTATTTGAGGTTGGAGGCCGGGTCGGGTTCGTTGTTATAGTTGCAGGAATTTTGTTTGGATAGAGAGAAAATGGGGATTGAGTCGCGAGTGGAGAAGAAGAGGGCCCAAAGAAGTAACAATGCGGACACAGCTCCGACAAGGAAAACGGAGGGTCGGTCAAGAATGCGAATCGCCGGCTTTCGCCAGCCGGTGGGGGAGATGCCACCATGGAGGATCCCAAAATTTTAGCCTGGTATATCTGGTTATACACGTAGGTGTCCAACTCAGCAAAAAAAATCAATGTCAGCTAAGTTAAGTTAACTGGAAACTCAGTTTCCAGTTAGTTGGGTTAAAAGTTGCTAATATTGATAAAAAAAACAAAAGTTATTGTTATTAATGATAAAAAAATAATAATGTTGCTATTAATGAAAAAAATGACAAAAGATGTTACTATTTTTTATCATTAGCCCTTTTAAAATCTATCAAAGATATAAAGGTCAAATTTCAAAAATCATCAGGGTCGAAAATTTTTGGACTATATATATAACACGTAAAAAAATTTATGGGTCGTTTGACCCCCACGATTTGTTACTCAGTCCACCCTGTTACTCTGTTAGTGGTAGTATCGGATTAAGTGGTAGGCATGTAGGGTTAACCTTTAAAAAAAAGTCTGAATGCTAGTCATAAATATCATCCACATGTTAAGCATGTTAGAATTGGTCTTTTTTTGACAAAAGAAAATTGATATGAAAACAACTTATGGGAAAAAGCATTCCATATTTCATATGCTTAACCCTTTAGATGATTTGGTTTCTATACCCATGAGAAATACTATATGAAAGATTAATGGCATATGCTTGTGGATGCAAGAGCATGAATTGGTTGTTTAATTAACATTAAATAATCAATAGCTACTGTGTTACCTATCAAATCTATTAACTGTTGCTTCAATATTAAAGCATTTGTATGAACAAAATTTAGCATAATTAAAAGTGAAAAATTATATATGAATCTGATGCCTAAGTTTACCTTTTATTTCTATCAGAGTAGAATATATTCAGCCAATAATTTTGTGGAGTAGAGATGGAACACAAAGAGAGCCCATGGGAGGAACATTAATTGACTGATGATAGAACTGTTTTGAAAGATGAAAACATTGTGTAAAAACATGTTACTTGACTGTATAGATATCCTTGGTGGGAGTTTAGGCTATGCAACAATCAGTGGCATATATGGGCTATGAGTGGACCCTAAAAAGAAGTTTCTACTATTTCAGTGTTCTGTATTAATGTAAAAATTGGAGGACTTTCAAATATGTCATTATAAAACTTCTTTATTACGCATGTATCTTTATCCCTTATTACATTTGTCAAAGTTGATGTCGCTGGAGTGAAGTTATTGGAGGTTTGGTCCTAGCTAAAGTGCTAGACTGCTTCTAAAGTTTGAAATTCAAATTAGCAGGACAGCCCTTACAAGGGTGATCAAATACGAGGCCCGGCCCTTGACATGTTCAATGTGGGCTTTCGCACAGCGCCCCCATTCTTTTAGGGCCTCAAAAAAATCTGATGAATTTATTTAGTTTAGATTTTAGAAGCCCAAATTCTCTTTTGTCTTTGCTCTTGGAATTGCAGCGACTATTATAATTATCACATTGAGTTGTAGGTTATTAAAACAGTGATATACTCTGGTGTTTTTTTTTTTCATTTTCTTTGCATAGTTATTGACCGTTGTTACTTAGAAATGGAAAATTACTATGTGGTTCATCGGTTGAGAGTTGGAATAAAGGTAAGTTGTATTTTGGCTATTTTCTATTTTGTATAAATGTTTTGAAATTTTTGTAATCAAATGGTCTGTTTGTGATTTTTGCACAGGGCCGTGTTCTAAAGGCCTGTGTGTGTGAGAGAGAGAGAGATCGAGTGTGTGTGTGTGTGTGTTTGTGTGCATATATTACGTCCATGTGCATAATATTTATGATCTAGTTTAACTTTACTATCCTAACAAACATGATTTAATGAAGTTTCATAGTCCTAATCCTGAGCTATTCCAAACAAAATTTCTCCCTTTGAAAAATGGAGAATTTCATATACGTCATTGTAAAACTTTATTATAACGTATACGGGTCTACTGGGTTGAATCTCAAGTAACAGAGAAAACGGTGTAAACATCTTCAATAGTATAAAGAAGGCATACAGCAAGAAGAATCTGATGGTACCTTTTGTGTTATTCAATGCGTAAAAGAGCTCCTCCAAAAACGACATTATAGCCCGTTTGTGGGGATTTTGAGACGCTTTGCGTAATATAAACCCAATCATTAAATCATCTCACACGTTAAAAGAAATTTATTTCAAGGAACAGTAATTGACAACTTCTTAATCTTAATTAACTCCCATTCTAACATTAGCCTCTAAGAAGCATCAAATAGCTAGTGTTGCAACTGCATGACCTTTCGTTTCTTATTTGAAGGATAACGTGATATCAGCACTTGAATATCATCAATAGGATATCTTTGAAGTCGGTCTAATTCGCTTTCCCATTCACGTAAACTCTTTCCAAAAAGAAAGCAACCCAAAACTTTAAGAGCTAATGGGTGACCTTTCACATAATGAACTAATTGGTCAGAAATCCCTCTGAAGTCCTCTTTAGGATGTTTTTGATTAAATGCATACAAGCTAAATAGTTCCAGAGCTTCATCGTCAAGTAAAACGGCAACATCATATATTTTTTCCACTCCATGAGCAAGTAGTAACTGTCTGTCTTCTCCGGTCACCACAATCAAACTTCCTGGACCAAACCAACAGCATGAACCAGCTAGAGCTTCTAACTGGTCCAATTCATCGACATCATCAAGAACGAGCAAGACCCGTTTTGATGCCATAAATCGTTTTATTACGCTACTTCCATCACCAACACTTTGTATTTTCATATCTGCTTTTGTGATGTCCTTTATAATTTGCCTTTGAAGTTGAATCATCCCGTGCTTTTCTACAAACTCTTTGACATCTTCACAGAAGCTGCAACCATCAAAGTGGGCATACAATCGGTTGTATGCAGCTTTGGCAATTGAAGTCGTTCCAATACCTCTAACACCACATATACCAATCATGCGAACTTCATTTGAGCCAACAAACTGCAACAAGTTCATTTGTTCTACACGAGAATGTACTCCAACTAGTTTCTCACCAACATGTAAGGGTCCATCATTCAACTCATCGAAGATAGATTTTGAGATCATATCAATAAACTTCGACTCATAGCTGCCAAACGAAAATAGAAAATCAATGCATATGGTTAGTTGAAAGAACCAGGGGAGTTCAAAAACACCACCAATTCAACAGAATTGAAATAAAGGTTAACCACATTATTCAGTTTTGGTTCAGAAACATTGGTGATCTGCATTATGCAGTTTGGGTTGGTTCGGTACTCTAAACAAAGAGGTTACTTCAACCACATAGCAAAACACACTTACACACACACTGAAAGCGTACCCGCGCAATGTGGTAATATAGTAGTAAATTAAATGTCGATCAGATTCATGTTAAAAACCTCCATGAAATCTTTGTAATGATATGTTTTTGTGTAAAAGAAATTTAAATGTTATGCTATATATTCAATAAATTGTGTAAATTAATATTTATCCATTTTGGAAACCAATTGCATAAGGTAACCAAATAGATCAAGATTTAAAATCAATGGCCGTGATTGGAATATTTTAAAACAGACGGTCCAGATTTTACTAATACTATTTGACCATACATGATTTATAATTAATATTGTGTGTAGGTGTTATACAAATTAAATATTCCAAATTGCCCTTATCTCAAAATTAAAAATATATGTCTAATGAAGTAATGACTATATCATACTTTCCTAACTTTTCTAGCAAGATTGACTATGTAATACAAAAATTTAAATCAAAGTTTAAGATTGGCTATCAAGGAATTGAAACACAAGTTGGATCCAATCTATTTTCATTATATCTTCTTATTTTTGTATAAACAACTACTAGCTAATTGTTCTTCTCTAATTCTTTCTTGGAAGTAAACATGTAATCAAGTATTCTTGGATGCATGAGTGATACGCTTGGAGAAAATCGATCATTATTGTCTTGGAATCAATACACATTCAAGCTCGATCAGCTTTTTGCCGAACCACATTTGAGGTTAGTTTTTTTTTTTTTGGAGGTTATTTGAACCACAAAAGAACTACTTAAAGGAACCCAAAAAGAGAAGAAGAAAAAAACTAACTGTGAAAGAGAGAGAATAGCATGCAGTGATTACCCATTGGCCAAATCTTCAAGATCCCATCCAGGTAAGTTTGCAGCCTTGGTCAAAGCTTCCTTCCATTGGTGCACCTCTGCTTTCTCTAAGGTTTCATGTTTACTGAAGGTTGCTTCGTAGCTGTCGATTCGATCAAGCGCCATTTCTGGCTTCAGGTTGTAAAAAATCATGCGGATTTTATATTTGTTCTGCTCCTTCTCCTTGCATTCAAGTATTTTCACAAGCTCCCTTAAACATGATGGTGAGGAAGGAAAGCTTTCAGAGAATATTACCACTAGAAATCGTGATTGTTCAATGGCTCTATAGATTTGTGAAGATTTCTCTTCTCCTCTTTGCACATGCTCTTCTTCTATAAAAGCGTGAATCCCTTTGCGTTTGAAATCACTATAGAGATGATCCACAAAGCTTTTAACAGTATTATCACCTCCGAAATTCACAAAGACATCGTATGACCATTGATGAATATTAGTAGTGGATTTAAAAGATGAACTTCCCATTGCAATTGATGAAAGCTGCATGTAAAAATAAGGACTAACTATAAGTACGACGAAAAAAAGAAAAATACTACAAAGCAATACAAGCAGAGCGCGTTTGGTAAAACTAATTAAGGAAGATGATATTCTTTTTTTTTTCTTGAACTGTTCCTTGATGTTGATCTAGTTACGCACGCCTAAGACAACAACTTGGTGATCAGTGGTTTCAACGCTTTCCTTACCTATGGGCTTTCGATTAAAGAAATATGGTATGTTTTGTCGATGTCGTCCTAATTATACCAAATATATTAAATATAGATTTCATCATTTTAAGGGACAAATTTCTTAAGTCTTCCACATTGTTTCCAGATATATATACCATTGACCCGTTGTTTAGGGAAATGCTAATAAGTAACTGCAAATTGATTGGTCTCTTCAATCTTTGAATTTTAAATTCAATAATCAAGATTAGGAAGTTGTACAAATCAAAGCCAGAATGAACTTGATCATCTAAATATTTTAATGAATCTAGAAGATGAAGTCATGTGATTTAAATTAAGTGATAATCACCCCCACAGATATTTCTAACAAATAAGATACATGGATTAATTATTGTTGGTAATCTAATAACAATCTTTTTATTGGATATTTATTTTAGTCTACAAACATGATACATTGATAGATCGTGGATTAGATGTGTTAAAGAATGAAGACTTAAATATCCTAATGTTTGTAAGTTTTTAGTTTTAAATATTTTAAATTATTCGAATGCACTAGTACAAAATGAGTCTATTGCAACCTTTTGAAAGCAACTTTTATATAATTAGTTGCATTTGATACATTGTATTATTAGTAGTTTGCAAGTTTTGTAATGCTTTTTTATTCTTATGGAATGATTGGCAATTTTATGAAAGTTAATTTGACATTCTTTGGAATGATATTATGTATATTTGAGGTGATATTACATAAACAAGAATATAACAATATTATGTTTATTTGTGTTTATTTTAAATTCTTATGAATATTTGTTGTATTTATTTAAAAAAAAAAAGTTTTTGGCTGAACCCAACTGGTTCTTGGCGGTTTGGCCAGCTCGGCCGACCCAGCCAACTCAGCCAATTTGGTTTCAAGATTCTCAAATCGAGTATATGAGTTCCGCCAAAGTTCATACCTCCAAATCGGCCGACCCTCACCCCTAACTCAATCCTTTTCTGTTATCAACCAAGTTTTATATAACAATTACATAAGTTGTTATGCAGATGAAGTTTTATTACTGACCTGTAAATCCAAAGCAATATTCACAAAGAAGCAAGACTCATTCTATCTTTTATATATTAACTAGTTTATAACTCACGTATTACGTGGATATTTATAATTAAATTTATTTATATAAAATGTATATGAGTAAAAATAAAAACATACAAAAATAATAATTGTGTTTATTTTTTATTATTTACAGATTAAAAAATAGAGTATATTTATCTTTTTTTAAATTATTAAATTGTATTTATCTTTTATTTTTTATCAGTTGTAATTATCTTTTTGGTGAACGTAGAGGTGACACGTGACATTTGATGTTTTCCTTTATTATACATAATAATAATAATTTCCACAACTAATTCAAATTTTTAGATTTGGATCTAATTATGATTATTGTGGATAATAATGATAATTATTTACTTTAGGTAAACATTAATTCTAAATGTTACAAAATTTAATTTATTACTAATAAATTAATGAAAAAATAAAGTCAAAATTTAATGCAATTAAGTTAAGGTGTTATTTGGAAAAAGAGGTGGAAAATAAAATTTTCTTGTATTGTAGAAGTGACATATGGCATAAATTATTTTGTTTTATTATATTATATAGGTTAATCAACTCATGTATTACACGGGTTGATTTAGAAAATATATTTTTTTTATATTTTAATAAATCATTATAAAATTTATGTATAATTAATATTAAAAAAATTGAAAGCTAGTTAAATTATAGATAAAAAATACTTAGTTGTTTGATAGTAAATTCAAAAATATTATTATATTGTATTATTAAAAACAGATAATATGTGTTTGCAAAAAATATTTTTTTAATTTTTATTAACTTCAAATATGAAATATCAATGTAAGAAACAAAAAACTTCAATTAAGTATATATTTTGAAATTATAATATATAAAAATGGAATATCTGAAAATCAAAAATCAAAATTTATCATATTCACAATTGAAGTTTTATCAATTAAATTTTAAATCTTGTTAGCAAAATAATTAACAAAAATTTTTAACTCTATTTACTACATTTCTACATTTAAATCCAAATTCTTACATTTGAATTTGACTATGATCATTAAGGATAATAATGACACATATTTATTTTAGGTAAATATAAATTTAACATTAATTCATTAATGAAAAAATTAAAATCAAAATTTAATGTAATTAAGTTAATGTAGTAAATTTGGAAAATGAATTAAAAAAAATGGCATAGGTATAATTATTGATTTTAATTAATAGTATAAGAGACATTTCATAAAAATACTTATGAGTTGTCATTAATCTGGACCATTGATTTCTTTCCATCCAATGGTTCAGAAACTCCAAATGATTTTCTTATTTTATATAGTATAGATTTTCAATGTTTTTCCAGGCTTTACAGCTTGGCAACAGTTGGAATGCATAATTCTTAATTACTTTTTACAACAACAATCTCAAGTGTACACACACCAGTCAAACATTTCTAGAAAACAAATTAACTTTATATATGTTTATGGTGGATTCACATAAATTATGTTTTTTTATCATTTTCCCTTTTAAATTTCAGAAAGGTAACATAAGAGTGTGGGGAGTACCCACCTCTCCCAAATCCATCTTTCTGTACACGTCAGCGTCACATCAGCTTTTCTCTCTCCACCTTTCTAACTAGGAAATACCCATCTTTCTTAACCTTTCCATCTTTCTTAATTTTTTTAACATTTTAATTAAGAAAACAATTATTAAATATAAAATAATTAATTTCATAAATATTTAAAAAACTATTACATAATAAAATTACGAAACTAAAAAATAAAAACTTACGAAACTAAAAATTAAAACGGGGTTCCACTTTGGATGACGTCGAAGCACCTCCCAAGCCGATTGGTGTGGAAACGGCTTACCTTTATTTAGGGTCTTGTATTGTTCTTGGGTGTTGATGAAAACGTCGTAATCGTTTTCCCCGCTCCGTCGCTGCATCGCATTGTTGTTAAACATGCCGCCAAATTTTGTACAATTGCGGTTCATGTCTTTCCACTTTGAATTAAGTTGGTGGGTGGTGCGGCTAGTTCCACCAACTCGGTTATCAAAATTTTGGAGGATTCGTCCCCAAAAATTTGAACGTTTTTTATTATTTCCGGTAGTTGGATCTTCGGAAATATCGATCCAGGCTTCCGCCAAAGCCTTTTCTTCCATGGAGGTCCACATTTTCGCTTTCATTGGACCCTTTCGTGTAGACCCGGTTGCCGCGGTGTTTACCGGAATCGTCTCCTCGTCGGAATCGTCGGAATCGACGGGTTGAGTTTCGGGTACCGTCTCCTCGTCGTCCTCGTCTCTAGATGCGGGGTCCCGATAAGCAAATGGTTCGAAACCCTCGTGAAATTCTCGCGAGGAATATTGCGGATTGGGTGGGGATTGTTGGGAATATTGCGGATTGGGTGGGGATGTTGGGAATATTGCGGATTGGGTGGGGATGATTGGTAATATTGTGGATTGGGTGGGGATGGTTGGTAATATTGTGGATTGGGTGGGGATGGTTGGAAATATTGTGGATTGGGTGGAGATGGTTGGTAATATTGTGGATTGGGTGGGGATGGTTGGTAATATTGTGGATTGGGGGGTGAAAAGTGTGGCACGTATGGTGCCGAGTTATCCGTAAAATTTTGCGGTGGGCGGAAAGAAGGGTTTGATTGAGAAGCCGGTTGTTTGCCGCGTTTTCGACTTGCGGCGGGTTGTTTGCCGGTGTTTCGATCCATGACTTTAAAAAATATAGAGATTGAGAGAAATGGGAAAAAGTGTGGAAGAGATGATGAAAATGGTGAAGGTGGTGAAAATGGATGTGTTGTGAAGATATATTTATAGGGAAAAATATTTAATAAAAAAAAAAATTATTTTAAACGGTCACATGACCGTTGGAGGAGGTAAAGGACAAGAGAATGGAGCGGGGTGCAGCGGGGACATGGAGCCGGGCCGGGATTCGATTTCAGCGGGGCCGGGGGGTGGGGGTGGTGTAGCCGCCGGCTTCGGCTGATGTGGCGAAGCCGCCCCGCACGCGGCCACAGTACTCCGCACAGCCTAACAAGATGTAACAACAGGCAGCCCTTGATCAAAGCTATTAAAAAATAGGGATATTTGTGCAAAATATCTTGTAGTCGGACCATTTCTGTGATTAAAACCTCTAATCATTTTTCATTTTAAAAAAACCTCAAACTGGTAAAATCTCACTCACGGGAATAGAATATTATCGGTTGTAACCGATTAAAAGTTACAGGTTACCGTCGACAAGTCACCAATGACCATTGAAATTTTGACGAAAAAGTAAAATTCTAACAAATATACGCAGATTTAAATAAAAAAATTAACAAGAAATATGGATCTGAAACATAAAACACAGACAAGTGAGTTCGTTGTAGAAAATGTTTGTTGGAGACGAGGAGTTCATCAGGTTGCAACTCATTTTTTTTTAGAAACATCATTTTGATAAGTTTTAGTCAGTTTGAAGTTTTTTTACAATAAAAAATGATAAGGGTTTTAATCACAAAAATGATCAAATGTTTTTTTGCACAAACTTTCCTAAAAGATATTATCAATAATTGAAAGATTGTTTCGTTGACCATATTCGTGGTTCAGGACCTTTCTCTACGAATTTTCGTTTTTGGTCCAATTGGTTCCGTACAATGTTTCCTAAGATTCGAAGAAGTTGATGGTCATTGCGTACGTATGAATGTATGATGTTTAAATTGCATATCAGTTGTGAATTTAATTTTCAAAAAAGCATTTTATCACTTTTAAGTTTTTAATCTTTATCCTATTCAATTTTAAATTTTTTATAAAGGGTTTTAAATTAAATTAGAAAAAAGCATTTATTGTAACATCTCATTTTTGGGATAGGTACGTGGAATTATTTCATTAGATTAAATTAATTATTTGGAACCCGGAGATATAAAATTGTATTTTGTAATAACAGGATCGAATATTGGGTGTTGGATCGGGTTTAACCCACAACGTATATATATTTGAGCCTCTCTTTTGCTTACTTCACTTTCTCCCTCCCAAATCAGTGATACAAGTGAGTTGTGTGTGTATCTGGATTCAAGCAACAGCTCAAAGCAGATTTCAAAAGTTCAAGTTGTGGTTGAAGCTCTCAATTCCTTCATCATCTCCTTCTTTGAGCTTAAGATAAATTAGAGCTTCAATCTATGGATTTTTATGTGTTAAATGTTCTAAATTAAGGGATTTGGAGTAACATACGTTCTGAGTAAATTTGGAGTGTTTTGATTAAGTTAAATCAAGTTGTAATTGAGTTTTGGGGATAAAAATCGGTTCTGTATGAGAAGCAGAGCTTACTGTTGTTGTTCGTCAGTGAGCGCGGCCGCGATTTGTTCTTGAGCAGATCGCTGGTGGTTCGGGTTTGAGCACGGGTCGCTGAAACACCCATATCAACATAATATAATCATTAATGGGGTTACAATAAATTAATGGTAATTAACATGAGTTTTAAAGAAAATCGGGCATGACCCGTTCGCACGGAGTCAATATCCCTGTTCAATTGTAAACCATGATTTGGAATGTAAAGTAAATTTACAAGATAATTCTAAATGGTTACAACCACTATCATCCATCAAAGACATTAAGTGTCTATGTCTACACATCTAAGTGTGTTTGGTAGACAGACTACCCAAAAGTATCACAATATTAAATTAACTTTTACCAAATGTCAACGCTTCAATTGCGGTTCATTTAAACTCTAGGACCAAAGCCGACAATCACTCTGCCTTTACTTAACGCCACCTGAGGTATATAAAAGTGAGGGGTTGGCAAATAAAATTTGCTAAGTGAGTTACTAGATCGATATGGAGTCAAAACATACAACATGTATAAGTATTGAAAATGATTATAAAATGACAAGTGCAATATCTTTTAATAAAAATGGTGTGGGCATAGCCCATTAATTTGCATAGGTTGCGGTGCATGACCCGCTAACCCGCCGTTGTCGACCGGATCCCGGCCTAACAACTCCAACCGGCGCCCGAAGTCCGGCCACCTACCCACGAGCTCATGTGGTGTAGGAATTTATACGCACAAACACAAAGTAAGGCGCTTGATAATAATAATGATAACCTGGATATCCGGTGAGGCCAATGATAAATGAGCATAGCTCACAATGGGTAATCAAGTGTAATCACGTGAAACATGAAATGAACGATCTCCAAGCATAGCATGAAGGTTAATATATGTAATGAAAGGTATCAAATGAGGTATGATGGTCATAGGCCATGATCAAATAATAAACTGCCAACTAAGGCAGTATGGTAAAACCAATGCAATGCATCATATAAGAGGATGATGTCAAATAGATATGCACAATGTCATAAATAAAATAAACATGTAATTATGTATGCAACACACACATCAATGCTAGAACTCACAGTACTATAGGCTATAATAGTCTTTAAGGCTCAAAACGGCCAATAAGTCCCTTAACGCCCCGAACCGTTAACCGGCACTCCTTCAAGCTCCAAACCTATAATATAATGATATTCAATGTATTCGTAAGCTTATAGTAGTATGTCACAAGGTCTGGAAGTTATTTGAAGTGTTTAAACGTTTTCGGTTTAAGATTCCGAATTATCGACACCGAGACGCCTCTTATTGAGTTTTCTAAAATTTTGGGCGTTATTTGATGATAAATTATGTGTTATATAATTATAGAATGATCCCATGATGTTACAGTATCATTATGGGACTGAAAATAAGTGTTCTGGGTGAACAAGGTTCAACTCGCACTACTTTCGTATTTTGGTCATGACTTTTTCATAGGCTTAGGAACTTGTACACTTTCATATGAATTTTGATTTACAAGTGTTTAAAGCATAGGGTACAAAAGGGGTATAGCTTGTGGCTAGTTTTTATAATAATCAAAATTTAAAATATTCAATTTGTAATTCCGTAGGAATTTTAATAGATTCAATTATTACCTTTATTAAGATAATATTATAGCAAGGTATGAGTTATCCGGACTCATATATATATATATATATATATATATATATATATATATATATATATATATATATATATATATATGTGTGTGTGTGTGTGTGTGTGTGTGTGTGTGTGTGTGTGTGTGTCTATATATATATATATATATATATATATATATATATATATATATATATATATATATATATATATATATATATATATATATATATATATATATATATATATATATATATAGATTTAGGTTCAAGTGAGTACCACCTCTAATGCAGCGCACCAGAAGGTACCACCCTTAAAAGTAATTTTTTTGAAAATTTTTTTCATGAACATGTTCTAAATAACATTACACAGATCATATGTGAATTTCACGCAAATCCGAACACTCTAAGTGCATGAAAACACACATCACATAAATGCATGTTCACATGTCTTCAAAATTATGTAAGTGTGTGTTCACATCATTTTTTAGGAGCTAGGAGATGTGAATGTATGTGAAATTTACATACGATCTTCATAACGTTAATTAAAACATGTTTTTGAAAAAAAAAATTTTAAAAAGTTTTTTTAAAGGTGGTACCTTCTGGTGCGCTGCATTTGGGTGGTACTCTCTCGAACCATATTCTATATATATATATATATATATATATATATATATATATATATATATATATATATATATATATATATATATATATATATATAAGTCCAGTTTACCCATTTATAGGTTTGTAATTTGACATTAACATATTCTCTCTTAAATGATAAAAATTTCAATATTCACATATTGATTAACATAAATAAATAACTCGATTAATTAGTTTGGTGTATTAGTAGTTTAATTATTATACCAAATTTGAGGATGTTACAGTCGCGATGTGAGCGCGGCCTGGATTGAGCCAGCGCGACCGCGACCGCGATGGGGCCAGTGCGTCCGCGATGTGGCCAGGGTTAGGGTTAGGGTTTTTGGACTTGTTGTGTCTTGTGTTCGGGTATTCGGGTGGTGTGGGTTTCTCGTGAATTGTGTATTAGAGTTGTTGGGTTGAGGTTGTGATATTGAGTCATATGTTGTGATTTCAGAGTCTCAAGTTGATAAGGTTGAAGGGTAGGGAACCGAGACTGAGTAGTGTATCTAGCAGGACAGGTGAGTTTGCATATTTTTCTGAGATACTTGTACGATTATTTATTTATACTTGCATGATCTTTTACTGAGCTTTCTATGAGATAATCATGAGTTTTCTTTAGGGGTGAGCTCGGTACCGTACCGTACCGAACCGGTACCGATCCCGAAAATACCGAAACCGAATTATTAGTTTTGAAAGAATCGATTACCGAACCGTATAATTTTATATGGTGCCGGTTCGGTTTCGAATACCGAATTTTAGCTAATTTAAAAAACGAATATCGAACCGAGAGTACCGAATACCGAACTTTAGCTAATTTAAAAACCGAATACCGAACCGAATATATTAATTCGGTATCGGTCGGTACCGGTACCGATTCGATACCGGTTCGGGTTCTGGAAATGGTACCCGTCGCTCACCCCTAGTTTTCTTACAGGTTTTATTATTGAGATACTGTCATGCATGTATACTGTGTTTATTGTGAACTGAGTTTTACTATATGAGATTTAAGACACACGAGCTATCGAGATACTAAACCGTACGGCTGGGTAGGGGTCGGGTCGCTCCCGATTTCCTTTTGAGTCTTGACGACTCCTTTGTGCGGTCTAGAGATTTGGGTACGTGGATTCGTCCACACAAGTTGAGTGTCTATCTGAGCTACCTTGTGGGATCTCATATACCTATTCAGTAGAGAATGCTGAACATTTTATTATCGAGTTTATTTCTTTTATCGAGCTTTTATAGTCGTACCCTAACACTTGCATTCTCACCAACTTTAGCTGACCCTGTGTATGTTTATGTGTGTGTCTCAGGTGACCGGAACGCTAGTAGGCCTGCTAGAAAGGGATTACCGTTGCTTCTTTTGAGGAGTTAGCTACCTGTGTTAGAGGTAGTTATATTTTGGGGAACTGTTGCTTACCCTTCGGATAGTTTGTGATGTATTCAGAGATATCATTGACTATCTATTGTGTAATTAAAGTTTAAAATTATCGGGTTTCCGTATGTGCATATCGGGAATAGTTAGAGATTATTATATTATATCGTTGATGATGTGTTATTTAAGTGGCAATTAAGGTTAGTTCGAGGGTGTTACATTTATTATGAAAAAAAACATGTTTTCATGTTTTTTGCTTTTTCATCCCTCCATGTTATTTTTTTCCATAAAAGTTTTCAAGTTAATTTTTTCTTAATGGTTTAGTGAAATTTGGACAATAGAACCCGACTTTTCAGTTTTTTAAACCCGATTTACTAATTATAACCGGGGTCTAATGTCCAATTTTTACTAATCCAAAAATAAAAAATTAACTTGAAGACTTTTATGGAAAAAAATTAACATGGAGGGACGAAAAGGCAAAAGCGTAAAAATATGTTGGCTTTTTTCATAATTAACCCTAGAAAAGAATATATATATATTTTAGGTGATAAATGATGCAAGTATTTGGTGTTTCTTATGTATTTTTTTTTAATTATATATGCAAACATTTCATTTCTGAATAAAGCATATGAAAAGTAAGAATTTGACTGATAAAAATATAAGGTATAATATATAAATTAAATAATAACTAGCAAAAGTATGTGGTGTTCTTTTTATCGAAAATTTCATGATTAAGATATAAAACCGTTAATAATATTTTGAAATTTTCTTTGATATCAACATTTTCATTTCTCTGTTAATATGTTTTTAATCATGGTTTTCACATTTTCTTATAAAGTAGGTAAATATTAAATAAAAATAAGGGTTTGCTATGAAAAAAAAAAAAAAAAACATGTTTTCATGTCTTTTGCGATTTAGTCCCACCGCATTATTTTTTCCTAAAAAAGTCCTCAAGTTATTGTTTTCAATCCAGTTTTCGGAAAAGTTACGTTTTTTCCATAATCAACCCTAATTTTTTGCACAAAAAAACCAACATGTTTTCACTATTTTTCTCCGAAAAGTCCTTAGATAATAATCAACATTTTATCATGAAAAATAACCAAATTCTTATGTGGTAATCAACTTAAATACGTTACCTTTTTTATATAATAACTCCACTTCAAGAAAATGCACTATATAGTTTGGTTAAAAAATGAAAGTATATTGTATTTTTATAGCTAATTGCCTATTTTTTATGGACAACCAAAACAAGAAAATGCTTTTTTTATTTAAGAATAAAGAAAACTTATTTAAACATCATTGTTTCTTTGAATTGAACCACAATGGCACTATCAATCCTCAATATTCTACCAACTGCACATTTTAATAAAAACCAAAGTCAAATGGAGGAAACTATTAAATGTGAACGGCTACAAATTTCTTAAAAGTTAGTTGTAAACAATATATGTTACAAGTTGATTAGGAACATTCCACAACTCGAATACATCATGGGGTTGAAAATAAGCACATAGATCCAAAAGTTCTCGATACCAATCATATCATATCTTCATTCAGATCGATATTTTAAGGTCAAGAAAGTAAATGTATATTTTAGAATTTACATTTAACGTTTTGCATTTGAAATATGAAGTTTCTTTGGTAGTCGCATCTGCATGATCAAAGACGATAGATAGGTTAACAATTATTTGGCTGTAAAATGACTTTAACAACTAGAAATAAGAAACAAGCTTTCGTATTTTAACCTTTGATTTTGTTGTTCGCCAGCCTCCTGAGTTTGTTCCTTGAGGTACGTATGCAAATTTCTCAAACGGATGTAGTAGCGTACTTTTACTCGTGCTTGTAACATTAGATGGTGAGGGCTCCTACAATTGTTTATAGTTAGAACATGTAAACTCGTATAAACACAACGTTTACCAAATAAACAAATGAGACCAATACAGTTTTGAAAAACCAAGGATCCAGTGTTCGACTGCTCAAACATAGCAACCTTGTAAGGGTTATTGTAAATTTTTTAACCAACTATTAAGATTGTTACATTTGAGTTCCTCAATGAAAGTTTTAAGTGATTTTGTCCCTCAACTGCTCAATTATTCTAATATCATGAATCCATACATTTTTATCTCTATTCATGATGTCTTTATATTCAAACCCATTAATGTAATAACAGAAGTAATATGATAGTTTTACAAGAATTGAACAAAATAACAGTTTAGGAAAGAAACACTCAAAATTGCATTAAGGGTAAAATTGACATTTTTGATAATTTGTTACCGGAAAAATGACTAAATATCTAGATTGCACATGTAGATTGTTTGGTCTTGGATATTATTTGCATGTTTTCTTTACGTTTGTTTATAGGGGAATAAATGAACCAAAAGTTCAATGAACTATACGGCACAAAGTTCATTTATTTAGTAACCAAACGAACATGAACTATATTTTACGTCCGTTCGTGAGCGTTCCGTAATGCATTCGTTTATGTTGGTTAAATAAAAGTTTTGAAATATAATTTGAAATGATATATTAACATAAACATATTTATGTATTTAATATAAGGTTTATAATGATAATAACAAATGCTTTGTTATCTATCTTTATAAAAAGTGAATACTTTGTGTTTGTTTACTTTTTAAAAGAACGGACCTAAACAAATTAATTTTCATAATAAATTAACATGTATAAGAAGTTCGTTCGTTTGTTCGGTTAAATTTAAACAAACGAACATGACAAAGACAACTGTTCACTTAGTCGTTTGTGTTTGTTCGCTTCGTTTACAGCCTTATTTGTTCATGTTGTTTTTGGTCTTATACTTGCTATAAATGATCATTCTATATTGTTCGGTTGTATAATACTTGAACTATATTTTCCATCTGCTAACTTTATAGGTCAATGTAGTTTTTGAAATTGATGACAGAGACAATTCAGAATCAATAAAAATATATTGGAAATAGCAGAGATTGCCTCAATAGCTTCAGGACTACATGCACACATGTTTCTGTGAATAATTGTGTTAAAATAGGACAGGCAAAAAAAAAACACTCATCTTGGGAACCTGAAATCCAACCCCAATTTTACCCGATCCCATATGTTGTAATAATATAAATTAATGATAATTTTTATGATATAATTATACTATATTTGATATATAGTATTAAATATCTATGTGTATGACTTTAAAAATGTTGAGTTAAATTTTTTAATTTCTTTTCACGTTTTATGATTCACTTACAATTTCTTATTGTTTTCTTTATAATATAAATTATTAATTATCTATATATGTAACTTACAGATTGTGAACTATATATTTTTTGTATAATATTTTTCTACTACACTGTTGTTTTAATATATTTATTAGTCTTCAAATATGAGAAAAATTCCTATTTTCCAATGGGATCCAATCAACCAGATGGGGATGAAGATTGGCAATCAGAAACGGGGATGGAAAAAGGATCCCCTATCATCCGTGAACCACTGCCCTCACTAGTTATAGATAATTCCAAGTTGTACAATGTTTTTCGCTCTCGTTCAATTTCTTTTTACTATTTATAGTAATTGCATTATTTTAGAATAGATTAAGATGCATTAATGTACCTTATTCCTTGATGCATCAATATGCTGGATATCCAGTCTGTCAGAATAAAAGAGCACCTGCAAATAGAATAGAATATTACTACATTTGAAAACAGAACGCTGCAAGGGACTATACAAATAGAGTAGAATATTACAACAGAACGACAATTCACAAGCAGAGGTGGCAAGTTCAACCCATTTAATTTGGGTCATCTGTGGTTATACGAAACAGTTAAATTATTAAAGATTAGATAAAAGAGTCAAATGGGCCGAATGCATCAAAAATAGCCAAATGTACTCAATTGCATACATCATCCTACCTCACTTCATTCAAAAACTTAATCATATAGTTTCAAAATCATAGTTTATATTTTAGGTATTTATATATGTATATATTGAAGAAGTGTTTGTGGATCAACGTAACCTGCCCGAACCACTCATTTTGCCACATCAAATTCACAACCTACATAATCAATTAAGCTATGACAGTCCGTAACTTCCAAAAACCAAATCAGATAATTGACCCAAATAACCTTGATACATCAGATGAGGAACGAGAAGATACGATAATTTCAATAGATGTTACCTTGTTTAAAAACTGCACATTGGATGAATCAGTTGCAACAACATGTAAGCCAAGGCAATTGTCTTGATTACTGCAGAAAGGGCAGAAAGTTGTATTAAATACACAACCATCTTCTTTACTCCATATTCCTTGTCCACTAGAACCTTCCTGACTTTTATCCCAGATTCTACAATCAACCGATGAAATGTCAGATACCAAAACGGGTACACTTGTAGGACCCTCTGCAAGGTTCTCCGACTTCCCTTTCCAAATTGATGCTAGGTGCACCTTAGACAATGACATTACTGAACAAGGGGTGACATAATTATTTTCGGAAAGACCCAGGGGATTTCCACAGAGTGAACAAGATATTTTTAGATTTTTCTTGATTAAATCACCACATGTTGTAGATGACATCTCTGGTGCATTAAAAAAGCATGATCGAGGAATGTCCAACTTCATGGTTTCTTTCCCTGGAAAGGTAGTTTTGTAGCCGTTATTAATAGGAGTTTTAGAATCTGGAGAATCAAACTGCTCCATCTTAGCTAACACAGAAGCCGAAGACTTTCGCCTTTTATGAACATGCGAATTGACACTCAAATCTAACGAAGATCCGTTTTGAGATGTGTGCTCTTTCTTAGGAGTCACCATTGCATGTATGCATTCAGAAGCGGAAGTAGAACAAGGGGAAGAAAAGGAATGTGGTAATTGCTGATCTAGAAACTTTGTTTGGACAACGGTTGAATTAGAGAGCTCGTCCTCGGAGAGAGATTCAAGGATTGTAGGACAAGCTTCATTGATTGGTGTTTCATCCACAGAGAATGGCTCATGGTCATTGGTGGGCAATTTAGTTGCAATGGCAGCATTTTCATCATTCCTTGGGGTTTCCTTAACTACGGTTAGCTCGAAATCATTAGGAGATAAATTTATCGTCAGTGGCGATGAACACCTGCACCAATATGCTAATCAGAATGTACAGAATTATTCAAAACCGAATAAATTAAAAACAATTGGAAGTTCCAAGAACAAAACAACGAGAGAGAAGTGTTTAGCATGTAAAAGCAGACACCAACATCTGTTATCAATTTTAATTTATCATTTCTTCGCAAATTGCACACCATAAAGAAACTTTTAGTAGGGTTAGAATAGATCGATAATAGTTAACAAGCTTTCAAAAACTATACACCAACATCAATAGGACTGCTGACCAACCCTAAAATATTAGACTAACATCAGACTCGATGGAAAAGTATCCAGCAACTCCTAAGGAAGTTCTAAAGTAATTTATCACATAAACAAAAGTGGGGGACTGGAAACAAAAGTTACAAAATAACAAACGGATCTGAACCGTATAATTCCAGTATAGAAACAGTTTGATCACAAGTGAGACCATGAATCATATACAAAATTTGAGTTTTTATAATCTATAATTATTACTGTCAAATGATAATGTTTCAGATTTGAAAAACAGATTTTATACATTGATTCGGTTCTCATCATGTTTTTGAAACTCAAGAACAAAACCGATTTGTTTAAAAAAACTAAAACCGAGAACCAAACAGAATATAGCTGGTTCCAGTCCAGTCCTGGTTTGGTTGTTTGTTTTTCTCGGTCGATCGATTTTGTACCCCTAGTTAAAATAATGAGGATACTGTAGCCTAAATACCTTGACATGTGATATACCTGTTTTGAGTCTCCAAATCACTTTTCAAGTCAACGTAGGCTATACCAGTGTCGTGAACCCTCTTATTCAATGGCCCTGCTTCCCAAGCTTTAGGTTCTGTTTGCACAGATGAGCATTCATACACTCTTGTTGTAATTGCAAACTTTTTTACTTTAGTTGTTTCAGGTGCTGCAACGCCAGTTGACACAGGTCTTTGTCCTTTCAGCTTGGGCTTAGTTAATTTTTGGTTTTTCATTTCAGTGAACCAGTTCCTTGGCTCCTCCACATCAATGACTTCAACATCGACCGGCTGCATAGAATTTGCAGTATTCTCAACCTGCTTTTCATATGATCAGCAACAGCATTGTTAGTGATGAACAGCCTAACTAATAAGACAAGATACTGCATAGATAGAAAGAAGTAAATGTTATGGAAAGAACCTTGACATCTCTGAAAAACGACTTCAACCCCTCCAATGACTGGTCAAAGTTGTCATATTGTCTAATGGATTTCCTTATCCACTTTGAAATGTATGTTAAATTTCTTTCTTGACGGAAGCGCTCATCTGCTTGCAAAATTAACCATGATAAGGACACCAATATCATATAAGAGAACCACTTAGGAACAAATTTAATCTTTGTAAGTATTAAAAAAAAAAAGAAGAAAGAAAAGCGTAGGAGTGGTACAAAACTACTCTATGAAGAAAAAGTGAGTGAACTAGACCGTAGAACTTATATATCCCCACCATAGAGGTATAATAATTATACTTCAAGTCTCTGACAAAACTCAAAAGAAACATACTGTGGCATATTAGTTTATAATGATGATAATAAGATGACTCTACAACTGTTGTAAGACGTCATTGTATGTGATGAGAAACAGAAACTTATAATTGATAGAAACAGAGGATATAAGCTAATAAACTGATATTGATGAAGATGGATTACAAAATAGAATGAGAAACAACTCAACCCAATGGTTGCCCAGGGAAATCCCTCTCTCTCAATCAAATGATTGGAGCCCCTCTCACACTTACAACCGAGAGTAACAAATTCTAAACAAATAATTCTGGACATTTCCTTCACACCCTCTGCTCCTTATTTATAGATTCTCAACACTAACTAACTACTAATACTATTACTACTATACCCCTATCTAGAATATTCTTAGTAGAATCCCATCAATACTTCCCCCTTAAGAAAGTCTTGACCTCAAGACTTGCTTCCAGAGGCAATCCACGAAGTTCCAGAGTGTGGTGCTGGTTGTAGCACCGGATGCTCTTCAGAGGGAGAAAGTTCCTCAATTCGATGGTAGTTCCCTTGATCCTCATCAATCTCGTCATCCCCTAAAAGCAAAATACGCAATTGCCCTGCTGGACATTTGTGAGCAGGACTGAACTGCTGACCACAACGGAAACATAGTCCCTTTTTACGACGCTCTTCCCACTCAGAACGAGATAACGAACGAATGCCTCGATCACGTTGCAAGGCTGGAGTCGTCTCTGATGAACCCTTCGAAGACGGCCGCCCAGTAGAAGAATCGATTACACCACCTAAGGACGTAACCTTAGGCCCATCGATTTTTAATGGATCCAAGTGACTTTGTCGGCCCAACATAGAAGTGTTAGGAAACCCATGAACCCGAGAGTGACCCATTTGGGGAAAACGATCCATAGGGCTTGAATCACTAAGCCCACCAGATTGTTGATAGCGGAAGCGTGAAATACCTTCGTTCACGGTAGAAGGACGTAGCATGGCCTCCACGTCTTTGGCCAAATACATCGCATCTAAACGCGATTGAGGCCGATGAAGACGAACCCAACGTTTAACGTCCTCTTGCAGACCAGCAATGAAGTAACCTAGTGCCTGTGATTCAGAGAGCTTCGGAACCAAGGACAGAAGGTACTCGAAGTCATCAATATACTCATGGATAGAATCCAATTGCTTAATCGATGCCAACTGCTCAAATGGGTTCTGGATTTCGAGACCACTAAACCTCTGTAAAAGTTCGATTTGAAATTGCTCCCACGTTAAGGATTCATGAACTTGTTGAACGATTGTAAACCAGTGTTGTGCCACACCGGTCATACTTAATTGCGCCAATCGAATTCGAAGAGGAAGAGGAGTACCATTAATGTCAAAGTATAGTTTAGCTTTTTGAATCCACCCCTGTGGATCAAACCCATAGAATTCAGGTAGCTTAACCTTCTTCACTGCCCAAGGAAGGACCGCAACAGCACTGGGAGGGGTTTGAGCACCGCCAGAAGCACCTCCAGAAGCACCACCAGATGCAAACAGAGCCCCCGAATCACCTCCCTCCTCTGATTCTGGACGTTTCCCTTGCTGCTTCATGAAGCCTAGCATAATTTTTCGAAATTCCACAGATTCCAGACGATCAGCGTCCAATGTTTTCAGAGTCGATTTAATTTCCGTAACATCTGCTTGGATTTGACGAATCTGTTCGTCATGCTGATCTAAACGAGATTGAAGAGAAGAGAGACGAGTTTCCATAGGAAGAATAGCTCAAAACAGAAGAAGAGATCACGGTAGAGACAGAGCAGGCAAGGTCGGACCAATGATGAGAAACAGAACCTTATAATTGATAGAAACAGAGGATATAAGCTAATAAACTGATATTGATGAAGATGGATTACAAAATAGAATGAGAAACAACTCAACCCAATGGTTGCCCAGGGAAATCCCTCTCTCTCAATCAAATGATTGGAGCCCCTCTCACACTTACAACCGAGAGTAACAAATTCTAAACAAATAATTCTGGACATTTCCTTCACACCCTCTGCCCCTTATTTATAGATTCTCAACACTAACTAACTACTAATACTATTACTACTATACCCCTATCTAGAATATTCTTAGTAGAATCCCATCAGTATGTAAAGTGCACAAGAGCAGAAAGCTGACAATCAGTTGGATACTCATACATGTATTAGCAACCCTTACCTAAGAAGATAATGGCTCCATAATCCAACCTGTGGCGGATGCACCGGCCTATAGGAAAAAAATTAAATTATAAGACGTTGGTTGTTCTAGTATATCATTTACTGCTAAAACTCACTCTAAGAAAATTATAGAAAAATTATAACTGGCCAAATATACCTATTTAAAAGAAACAACTTGGTTCATTAAATTTTTCAATAAGCAATAATATAATCTTTTACTCTTTTAGCATGCTAGCTTATAATACCTTTTTGGCATTTTTTCAAGAACAATGATTGGTCTGCAACGAAAAGCCTAGTATGGTTAAAACTTCAAATGGTAAAATCCTTCTACAAAGGTATGGTATGAAAAGGCATAAGGCATTACAATCAAATGAAATAAAAAACCTATGTGGTTATGTAGGATTTGAGCATATGACTTTGATCATAGTTTTAGCCTTTTAGGAGTTTGTACATGCATTATGTTAGCGAGTATCAAAACAACGCGAACTATATACGGACTTTAAGATATTACTTAATTGTAAGCATGATTCAATGTAAAAGACAACCATTACATAGTAATCCATGTTAGGAGATGATACCTGCTGCCTGATTAAGTGCTCGAAAAGCTTGCTGACAATACCATTCATTGCCATTAAGAAGGCTTTTAGATGATTTATATGTGTCATTGTATTTCTTCTTTTCTGCCACTTGAATATCAAACCTGGTGAGAAAAATACTAGCAATCAGCAGGATGTGAAAGATGTGATATACTTCAAAGATAGCATATATACATTACTTCCTAATCCTAATAAGGTGCACTAGTGCTTTTCATAAACATAAAAGAACGCAAATGTCGTCAAAGACAAGAAAGTGAATCTTACACATTTGGAAAAGGAATCCCTACAATTATCTGAGAATTTCAAAGTAACAGGGTAGTCAAGGATCATCTTGGAAAGTTAACAGAACTATAATCATGCTCTAAAAATAACTACAAGTTATAGTAATGAACAAGCACAATATTCTCAAAAGGAAACCAAGGATACAACTGCTCGAGCATTTTCATCCGAGAAGTCAATTCCTTCGGAGACCTGTACAGCCAGATAGAAACTTAAGTGCAACTCTTTAACAACAATATTATAACATTATAAGATTTTGAGAAAGTTTCAGTCTGTTAATGTTCTAAATGGCTACGAGGTCCAGGAAATGTTAGACACTCACCTCCTTTCCTACTTGCTATGTTATTAAATACATGGCCCTTATATTATAAACAATATAAAGAAATGTGTTACTAGAGATCTAAAAAATTGGACTACTGATGTATATTGAAATAAACATGTGTCCCATTATGGTTCCTTCAGCTCTCGCCCCTGCCAATGCATATTAACATATGGTGTTTCTCTATCAATTATTTGATAAAAGATGTCAACATCGAGGGACCAGAGAACTTTCATACCCATGACCTAGGGTGCCTTGCCCATGACCAGTAGCATCATAAAATTATATGAGGCTGTTAATTAAGTAACTTGAATCCAAGGCGGGTTCAAATGTAGTTTGCCTATTCACTTTGTCATTAATAAATTCTTGGTAGATGGTGGTTTCTATTGTCAATAAATACAACTATACAAGTCAATTAGCTATTGTTGTGTGTAGAAAACGTGAAATCTGTTAACTTCTCAACTGTTCAGCTCTGAATTTTCAGTCAATAATATTTCAGAAACTATATTCTAACTGAATATTTTGCTTATGTTTTTTTTATCAGAATCACTCAACAGAGGCAATTCCTACATAGGAAGACTTTAGTTCAAGACCCTGTGAACATGAGGTTTAATAGGGCGCAAGATTGAGAGTCCGACAATTTATCAACTTTGCCAAAACCACTAGACGCAAAAGCTAGATCCTTAATGGCGTTTTTCATGTGCACTTCACCACAACATCTAAGATAAGGAGGGCGTGCACACACATACATATATACATATCACTCACACACACAGACATACATACATACACATACATATATATATATACATACATACATATTATATATATATATATATATATATATATATATATATATATATATATATGATCCAGATAACACATCAAGATACCTTTCCTCGACAGACAGCAAGAAATGTAGCTCCCTTCTTAAAGTTCCCTTTGTTCTTAGTTGCATTACAACAATTCACATCCAACTTTTTGGCCCTTCTCCTCCCAGTTGTGGGTTTATTGCCATGGCGAATGGTATCATAATAACCACTCAGAACTTGCTCAAAATCATCCTGGTTTCCTCTTGGCTCTGATAATACCCCAAAAAAATCTCTTATCACACCAAATATACAATTAGCAAACTGAAATTTTTAGAATGAATAAAAAAGTGACACTAGAAAATCACATATGAAAGATGAGTTTAGCAACAAAAGTGTGTTTCTTTTTGTGTAGTGTTTTTTAAATATTATCCTTGAAAGTTGAAACATTAATAAATTAGGACTTAAGCTTACCAACAAAAATGGGTTTCTGTGCATTTAGGCGAGACCATTGCCCTGTTTCAGACCAACGACTGCGTAATTTCTCCATAAGCTTATAGCTGGGGAAAAATACCAAGCAGCCACCAGGGACAACTTTGCATATTTCTTCCAGAGATGTGCCAAGTGCATCCTGTATAAGAGAACATGATGTCATAATGTCTACAGAAATGTTTCCATCTTTATTTTCAAAAACGTACCTGGAAACCATAGCCTTCAGATGTTTTGTAACTTGCATTCAAAGGATAATTACCAAGCCCACAGTGAATCACACCAGCCCATAGCTGCAGCGTAAAGGATAAAAGGTAAAAATACATAAGAAAGATATGAAATCAATTAAACCAACAAACAACATAAGAAAGTGTCTGTACCTGTGACTCCACATTGATAACATGTGGAGCCTCAAGACAGGTTCCAAATTGAACCCCGAGTTCAGATTGAAAGGAGCTCATTGGTGAAAGAGTCCTGCCACCAGATTGATAAACAATTACAACAATGACACAGTCTGGACCATTGAAATGGCAAAGCCAAATACCGATTTACAATTATAAGCCCCTAGACTAGAGGTTACAACACCAGAGGCTCATACAATTACCATTGAAATTCACTAACTGATCTAACTGAGTAAAATCATTAGCCAGTTAATAAAGGGTTTAAGAGTGCGATCAAGCCACCCTCAACATTAGCAAAATGCACAGCCCCCATAGACCAGCATAAGTGTGTTTGTAATGCATACTCATATGTCTACATACTCTACCACCCATAAGCAAAAGAGCAACTAGGAGCGGAACAAAATCTTTTGCAACTCGAACCCAATTTGGACAGAGAAACCTATTTCAATATTTACCTACCACCAAGCAGTACATACCAAATCGTATAAACCACCTACCTATCGAACCTTTCTGTACTATCACATAATCACTACGATGAATTCCAAAGAGTGAGATATCAGTGAAGCCAATTAGCCCATGGCGCTAAAAAATTCTGCTTTACATATCCATCCAACAAAGTAGTCAAATAGCCAGAAGTTCACTCACACAAAACTCTGATATAAAGTGTAGCGTCTGATCGAACAAAGCAACAAAGTTCCAGGAAAGGGACGCAACTTTGCATAGAATACTATACTAAAACAATAAAGAAATTTATAATTAAGCAATTTTAGATAAAAATATGCATGCATGAACCTACCCGGATGTTAAAATCACTGAAAGAGAAGCATCAGCAATGTTCTTGAACACGAGAGCTGGATTCAAGCACCACAAACTAAATGTACAGGGCCAGCCATCAGCATCAAGTCCTGCTTACACAAGTTAAATGATCTTCAAACATAGACATACAACAGTAACAATCTCCATAATATCCAATCAAACTGTCAGAGCACATGATATTATAGCACAGGCAGTAAAGATGGTCACTTTGAAAACTATTGGCAAAAACTCTTTATGTATCATCATGTCATAATCTACATTCTTTCCTTTTCAGCCCTCTTCAATAGAAGAATACGGAGGAAGCTGGCTATGTATTATTTTGAATAAAATCTCAGGAATTCCAGACTTCCAGTACTTGTAGATATATTATGTTCTTATGATGTTCAAACTATGAATTGTTGATCAAATAATAACCATGTTCATTAGTATTTAAAGAAATATTGATCAGAGAAAAAATAATATAATAATAAAACATGATAAGTAGAACTCCGCAACCAAATTGGATGTAGAAACTCAATACAGGATAAGTGATGGAACAGTTAATTAAGATATAGGTGATGCTTTGACAAACTAACATGTCGAGAGCTTTCCAATGAACAAGGGTAAATCAACTCTATCAACAACTTACCAGCATCGCCTTGAATATGACATTGCAAAACAAGCTGGTAATCACAGATGTGTGTCCCGTCTTCAGAGAAAAAGTAGTTAAGCGAAGAAAAAAGGCCTGTGCAAAGAAAGAAAGTTAGAAAACATGAAAGGATGCAATGAGAAACGTAAATTAATCCTAATGGAAGATTTGAAGCATAACATGGAAGTTAGGTACCTTCTAATACTGTGCAGGGCATGCCACTTAAGTAATCAACCAGTGGGTTTGCATCTGTAGCAATTCTAATTGCCTAAAAAACATTTTACCATTATTATATTAATACCAGCAGATATCACAACGTATACGACAAACGATTATCCCCTCTGTTCCAAAGGAAGCAAATGTGCGAGTGAAGTTTGATACAAAATTCAGAGTCATTGTTAGGAAAAAAAAACCATCGTACTTTCCCTAATTTCACAGCCGATTCCCTAAAAATGACGTGTTAAGGGAATTTTTGTACATCAAATGATAGTTTAGGGACTTTATGTACAGAAAGAGTTCATGGAGTTACCTGAGAAAATGGGGAAAGTACGATAAATTTTCTTGACAACCCTATACAAAAAAAAAAAACCACTGTTTGGAACAGACTAGGCCTAACATCAAAATTCAGAAGTACATTTTTAAATTGTAGTCTTTAACGTTGGAACCCTAGGATTTGTCTAACCAGGATTACCTTTGTGGCACACTCTTGTAAACTCGGGAAGCTCTGCTTTGATATGTTTGCTTCTTGGAGTTCTTTTAACGCTTTATCAGCAGTCCAACTAATATAGTTATCACATAACCTCAATTAATGTTCAAAGCATGCTTGATTACACAGCATATATACATTTTAGACACAGCAAGCTGATGAAAAGTATACATATTAGACACACCACACATCCATACTGGGCTTTAGATAGTAATGGAAAAAATACTTAGGCAAAGACAGTCATATCCATCGTATATGCATAATTAAATTGCAACAAAGAGTGACTACACACTAATGCCTAATCCATTTAAAACAGAAACCCAAAAGAATGAAATTATAATACAAGGAGCTTTGACATAAACCCATTTAAACAAATAAACCCAAAATAAAGTATGATTTAATAGTACAAGCCTCCCACTTTCACTTATCCTCCCCTGCATGTTCCTCTGAGAAAACTTGTGTGAGCTCTTATAAGAACTTTATAAGGGAAAGTTCATCTAGATAATCAAATTCTTTCCCTATACATATTAGTCCACAATTCAGGATTCTCATTCAAGAAAGTTTGGATGTCCTGTGCTGGAGCTTAACCAGTGACTAGATACTATTTAGCCACCTATGTATAGTTCTTACAAGTAAAGTGCCCATGCATAAACATTTAAAAGAACAGGATTATATCAAACAACTGACCAGGATGCATTATGCTGAAAATTATGCTTCCCCAAGGAATGTTTCCTCCGACTGATCCAACTCGTAAGGCCCTGACAAAATAAACAGCTAAAAGTAATTATTTGCTAAGGCAAAATCTGTGAAGTTGTGCTATAGGTCCTAGATATAGAGTTTTACCTCAATCATTTCATATAAAGGCCGATAAATCTCTTCTTGACCAGCTTGTTTAACTTGATCACTTTGACAAAGATTTCCCAGTTCCATCTGTAACTCTTCCATATGTACAAAGAGAATCAAGAATAGATACAATAAGTAAACACAAAAATGAAGTAAGAAAACTACACTTACGAATAAGAACACCTTCTTCAGCATCTATACTACCAGCCTCACGAGCTATGTCCTCTATATTACTGAAAAGAAGAAGTAACAACTTGTATGTTATACATTGTGTGAGTAGTAAAATATAAATGCTGAAGTTCCAAACTTTTGGCAATTCAAAGTTCCAACATTGCACAATTAGTCGATCCTGCATAAATGGTAATCATACTTCATGCAAACAAAGGAGAGGGACCAAAAAATCACCCCACAACTGTTGGACTCCAAAATGACTTAGGTTTTCCAATTTAACATAAAAAATCATAAACCTTGAAATTGCTTTTAAAATAAAGTTGTTTAGCAGTTGGCAGATTATATAACTCACTGAGCTTCATCAAGAATGATAATATTTCCTTTCACATCTATTTCCATTGCTTTTCGAATTTGAGGATTGACAATATAACTATATGGGCAAAATACTATTTGTGCCACTTCTGCCATGGCTTGAGCTCCAAAGTATGGGCAACCTGAAGATTCAAAACAAAAGGTTAGTTTACTTGGCAGTAACCATGTGCCAAAATAATTATAAAGATAGAAAACCAAACCTTCAACCATTTGTCCAACTTTAAGAAGATCTTCAATATCATGGACTTCATAGCAGCCTCCTTTTTTGACAGATGGGTGCGCTCTGATTTTTTTTGCATTCCTGTTGAAGTTCACGATTGAGTATATATTCTGATGGCATATTGAAAAGACAACAAGATGAAGATAATAGACACGAAAAACTCACAAAAATTCAGGACAACCAGCTTTCTTTTGTTCTCGCTCCTTGAGCAGTAGCTTACTACAGTATCAAACAGCATACATAAGAAATGGAAAATGAAATGCACATGCATGTTATACAGATAATAAAGTACCATTTCTCATCAATATTTTCTTGCCCGCAGACTTTAGCATTTGTACAGTAGCGTTTTCTAGATGCCTGTAGATGAACCAAAAATGGTTGTGAGCATATTATATTCTAAGATTTTGGAAAGATTAAACATGTGCAGCCCATTTGTACTTAAAAGAGTATATAATGCTCCTTATGCCAATAGAAGACATAATGAACGTAAATGTCAATCAAGGTTTCTCATAATAACAGTAACAGTAAAACCAAAAAATCATTAGCTGTGTGGGCAAACAGTTAAAAGGATCAAAGCTGAGACCAATAATAACACCAAGAGACCATTCATATTTTCATGAAATCACTTAATGGGTCTATTTAAAGTCCATACTCTGTATATCTGACTCAGTTCAGAAACAAAATTATGTTATGATTGTTTTTCCATTAAGATTTGGATGGGACCTAAAAAGTCTATTCATTAAGCTAAAAAGGGGATAATGAAAAGGAAGAGATCTAAATATCAATTTATAGAAGGATTTATTATATATTAATATATAAACACTATTAGTGATTGAAAAACATGTTGAACAGTTCAGCATTTAACATTTGAATGTTGCCTTTTTGATGCATTTCAGGGTATTTGGTTTTAATCAATAGCATTAAGCACTTAAAAAACAAACCCCTAAGCTTTTATTCAAGGGTTAATATTGAAAAAACCCTACGAACTTTTATGAATTTATTGATTAAGTCACTGTACTTTTTTCCCGAGTATTTAAGTCCCTAGACAATTTTTGTCTTATTCAAAACTATATATCTGCTTATCAGGTCACTAACCGGTAAACGGTACAGTGACCTAAACAAGAAATATGAAAGTCCAGTGACTTTATCGTAAAAACTGGAAAAGAAAGTTGGTTTTTTCAATAATAAACTATTCCAGGAACTAATTGTTTTACCTGTTAAGCAGGTAGCAGGTTAAAAATATATAGTTTTGAATAAGACAAACTTTGTTTAGGGACTTAAATACTCGGAAAAAAAGTTCAGTGACTTAATCGATAATTGCATGTAAGTCCGTGGGGTTTTTTCAATATTAACCCTTTATTCAATGTCAATCATTTAGGAGCAGTTAGAAAGCTAGTTATCATGGTTAAGGCTTATATGACATACATAATTAATCTTAACCGATATGTAGTGATGACATTAGAAGAGGAACAGCATTTCAAACATTGTATTGGCTAATCCAAGACAATAGTTGTGTTAGAACAAGTGCTTTATCTCAAACTTGTTACAGAGGCTACAAACGAAGCCAAAAAGAAGTATGTAACTCTGCAACCCAAAGCATGCATATGTAGATGAATACCCTAGAATCCATAGACATGAACAGTGGCCTTCCACAAACGCCTACCTTTCACATACTCCTAGTTAAGGAACTCCTTTGGCATACATGAGTCATCCAAATCTCTAGTCACTACATCTCAACACCCACCCCCAAAAAAGACCCTTCCTCTATCCCAAAACCCATCGAAAGCATGGTTAATTAACCTCCATCCCACGTACACCTTCCTTGGTACAAGTCTCCTCTATAATGGAGATGAAAAACCACCTCAAACGATGTTGCCTCAGCTTCTCAGTGAGTGCCAACCCTACTTTTTGTTGTATATCTTCATTTCAAATCATCATTAACAAGATAAAAAACTAATAAGCCATAGAGTTTAAAGCACAACATAGAAAAAAATGGGGGGGGGGGAGACAAGGTGTGGCTTACATACCAAAATTGCCATAGGCACACGGTAACTTGTTTTCCGAAATTCACGGATGACTTGACTAATCTGTGAATGTGTCCTCCTAAATAGCCAAGACGTAAAAAAATATACAATATTGTTATAAAAAATCAAAAATAAAAATCAAATCCAGATACATGCATATTTTGTTTTCCCCATTTGTTTCATAAGAAGCTTTTAATGATCATCTAATATCCGCTCCCATTATTTACAATTGATCATCCTCAAAAGAGTTACAGACTCGTATGAAATTATGAATGTCGTGTAATCCACTCGTAAGTAATTATAAGCAAAGTGTATGTCTTATTTAATGTTTATCGGGGAAACATGATGGTTTCTTTTTTACCATGCATCATCAAAACAACTCGTATTTAGTATTTACATGGCTATGGTTTATTAACATTTAACACTGTCTATTTGTCTACAGATCTAGTAAACAAACAAGGTCATGGTGTGCATTTTAAATTGAAGTAAAGCATATGGGTAATCATCAATTCATCATATACATTAACTTATCAATGCTTCTATTGATTATCACATCAAACATATCACTTTTACAAAACACCACCTTTCAAAATTCCCTAAAGGAAAGGTTTTATCCACCTAACTACCTAAGTCATGTCCTAAACTATGAGTACAGTCAGTCAGTCAGTTCCTAGTTCCTGGCTGCTCCATACACCATCACTGGGATGAAGTTCTTGAGATCTTGAAGCCTCTCAACAAGTCTTCAAAAAAGATTTATATGCTGATCAAGATCATTGAGAGAGGGTGTTTCCATGGAGGAAGGATATGGAAAGGTTGTAGGATTTTCTAATGCATATTGAGCAGGTTGCCCCAATACTTAATCTTTCACTACCAATTATTGTGCCTTTTGTGGAGGAAAACTAGTTTCATGGGAAACAGGAAAAGCAAGAGGCAACACATGGTATCATAATCTAACACAATCAAAATCAAGCAATGAAAGAATGTACTTGCAACATGAAATAGAACACTCAAATGTTGGTCGCGTTAGCTAAGAACCATGACCAATCAGCTATTCATATAGAATCTACTTTTTGCATGAAATGACCAAACATGTAGAGGTTGATTGTCATCTTGTGAGCAACCGGTACTGTATGCAAACATAACCTCCATGTATTCAGCCTATTCATATATGTACTTATACAAAACACTAACCTGTAGATATTTTGACAAAACCACTCCATAAGACTCAGATCTATGCTCCGACTTGAGTATTGAAAGAGTCCACTTAACTTCTCTAACTTATTAGTAGTTAGCATACTTATCTATTATCTCACCTGTATCTATATGAAGGGATTTCCTCTTAATAAATGTATCATATATATAAATCCCAATCTTCAGGTACTTTATATATCAACATTATAAAATCATCTTAGACCCACAAATTATCTCTATGAACATACAGAGAGCATAAACAATAGAAGCAAGTGCTCAATTGAATAAATCTTACGTGGCATAATAGATGACAGGGCCTCTTCTTTTCTTCTGCTCTGTATTGTTTGTCTCAGAAAGAGTAGGCATCGGGTTACCTATGATTTATAGAGAGGATAGAGAGGAAATTTGATTAATGTACGTGTGATATAGAAACACTGCAATAATTATAAGAAAAGTCACATGTATAGTGTCGGTTAATGAAATAATAATGTGCTCAACCTACAAAACAGAATACAGTCAAAAATAAGTAATCAAGAGATACAAAACCATCAATACAAATGAAACTAGTAAAAAAATGCTTTCGGTTTCTCCTTTCGGTTTTCTACATGTTCTCCAAACACTAAAAACCATTAGGGGGCGTTTGGTTCGTAGATTTTTTTCTCTGGGATTTGCATTTTGTCAAAGGATTTGTATTATGCAGCATTTGCATTTCTCAGGATTTTGTGAAAGAATTTGCATTATCTTTTAGAAAAAAATTGCTAATCTGAAAAATGCAAGGTAACAGGGATTTAAAATCCTAGGGGGTGGCTGGGTTTTTAAATTACAAAGGATAGGATTTAAGAAATCATGGGATTTTAAATCCTTACTGAAATTTGCGAATCAAACACAAAATTTAAATGCAAATCCCAGTGAATCCCAGGAAATCCGCGAACCAAACGCCCCTTTAGTGTTTGCCCTTGAAGCTAGAACACTAGGCAAATTTCTCAAAGAACTGCTATAATTTCTAATTCCAACTGTTTTTAACAAAATAAATAGTTCTAATGTCAAAACGTTATTTACCGAACCTGTGTAGCAGAAAATTAGAAGAAACAAGGTTAGGTGACTTCAAAATGGGTGGAAACTTACCCATAATCATTGATATTCAAGTTTTCACTCTAAAACTTAATAGAGATAAAGTGCCTAATAGCAAGTTTGGTACCTTGACCCTCAATGATAATTGACCCAACCCAGAGAAAATCTAGGTACCAAGTTACATATAACATTGAGGATGAAAATTTGGTAGTGAGGCTCACCACTCATCGGTGATTACTCATTGCTAATTCTTAAAAATATTTTTGGTATTTTTAGTATCATAGATGCAGTCATCAATAACTTCAGCATGAAATTTAGAAATAAACATCACACTTTGCATACAGAATATGAAATATTAGACACTTGTGCATATAATTATATTAGAGGGATTAGAGTGTAAATATATCTCTATACAACAGCAGCCACTGGCCACCAGCTGCCACCAATCACGCCACCACCAGCCTTCAGAAATCGCACAACCATCCTGCCACCCCACCCTTCTACCGCAACTCACTCCACCCTGCTGAACCCGCTAGCGCCCACCAACAGCCACCAGTCGCACCACTAACCCCACCCTTCTGCCACCGATCAAGAACCTGCTGTCGTAACCCTAACCCCTCTGCTTTCCCACCTTCTGTCGCTAGTCTCAAAACCCCTCTACCACCATCTGCGCCGATCACCACCATTCTACAACCATCACCCATCCTTCTAGGTCACCATCGCAAACCCTAAACTCTTCTGTGTTTAGCGCACAACCCCTCAGCTAACGCAAGAAACCCTAATTTTAACTCTGTCGCACCAGAAACCCTGCTCCAATACCCTTCAGCCACCGTCAACCCTAACCCTACTGGCTACTGCCCTACACTCCGCCTGTTGATTCTGCCTTCTGTCTCACCACTAGTCTGTTGCCATGGCTCTTACTGCTTTCTCCTCTGCCGACAAGGCCATCCACAACTCCCACAAGTTTGTCTTTGCTTTATCACCAACCAATTATGGTTATTCCGAGGCTATGATTCAGTCGTTTCTCATCACCAACAATATGTTTGGTTATATTGATGGCACCATCTCCTATCCTCCGATGAATATTCCATCTTCTTTAGTCGAAAAGGAATCTGACAGCACCACTATGCCGTCGCCACCTCAATTAAACCTTAGTTACACAGCTTTCCAGCTTGGGCCTCCAATGATGCTCATCTTCCATGCTTCTTGTTTCTTCCATCTCCAAGACCTCATTCCAACATGATCAAGGCCTCACTTCTAGAGATCTTTGGTTGTCCCTTGAGCGCACTTACTCTCCTCACACATCTTCTTGGCAATAGACCCTAAAGACTCAGCTTCTTAAGATCGCGATGAAGCCTGATGAAACCTCTATTGCTTACCTGACTAGAGCTCAGGACTATGCTACTGCTCTTGCAAATATTGGCGAACCGATGACACTTATGCATATAATTATATTAGAGGGATTAGAGTGTTATATTATAGGGATTAGGCATTTAACACGAAATATATACATATGTATCGACAGGCCCGATTCTTGTCAAGGGCAAGATGGGCTATGACAAAGCCTAAATTTTTGTAAGGCCTCAAAAAAAATTAACCTATGTATATATATTAGTTGGTCCAACCCAAAATCCATAGTAATCTTTATACTATAAATGAACTTTATAAATGTATATATATATACACACACACGTATGTATATATATATATATATATATATATACATATATATATATATATATATATATATATATATATATATATATATATATATATATATATATATATATATATATATATATATATATATATATATATATATATATATGTGGCCTTTTTGCCCAGGCCTCCAAAATCTATGCCTCCAAAATCTAAGTGACGGGCTGACGGCCTAGTGAGCTTTATAATATATATAAATGGTGTTTTTTATGATTATTGCGCCTCTGAAATCTAAAATCTAAGTCACGGCCCAGTGTATCGAAATGGAATCAATTATACCTGATGGCTCCATTTCAGGAACAAAACCCCCACCGTGCCCCATAGGATCAACCAAAGCTTCCGGATCAGGTTTCGAGTGAGAAATATTGCCATAGAGAGACTTTAACTGTTGATTCTTCTGCCATGCCAGAACCGAGCAAAGCAAAGACAAAGACTTCCCCGTACCAGTAGGCGATTCAAGTAACGCATGAAAATGACCATCTCGTTGAGCTCGATCGAGAGTTGCGATTACTCTGCCCATGTAAGCCAGCTGGGAGCCGTATGGTTGGTACGGAAACTCGATTGGTAGGCCACCAATGTGAATAACATTCTTTTTCGATGGATTAGGATTTAGATTTGTTGTCGGCGGTGCGTAAGAAGACATAGGTTGTCCGGCGGGTGTAGATTTTGGCCGGAAGTTTGACTTCATTTTCCCACTGTTGCAAGAGAATGAACGTTTTAGGGTTTCAATATAATTTCTTTCCCTTATGGCGGGAAAATAAATATGGTTTTTCTCGATGGTTTACTATGATTATACGAGTTCCCTATGAAAATATATTAAGGGGTGATTTTCTTACAACATCCATAAATCATAATAGCATTTTTAAAATTGAGACATTATAAAAACTATAATTTTTAATTTATCTCTTATAAAAAAATTATTTAATATTAACCCTATAATAAAAATTAAACTAAAACAAAATTCTAAAAAGAAAATATGTGACATATATTATGCAATACATAGAATGTTGAGATTCAGCTTAATCATTGCACGCAACCGCGTAGGATGTGGTTGAAACACTACACATTAAATTAGTAATTAAGAATAGTTGATACATAATATATGTTGAATTATAGTGGAATTTTAAAACTTTACAACTAATGCTACCAAACATGATGTCAACAAAATTCCAAATATAAATTTCTACAAGGGGATAGGTGATGATCTAAAATGAGTATTCAAGTTCGGAAAAGTCAACAACCCAATTACCCAGACAGCTACCAATAGCTTTAGGATAAACAAACAATAAGGAAGTCTAGAGACTTCCTATCAGATGGCTCAAGATCTGTAAATATGAACAACTAAAGAGTCAACATTACATTTAGTGAGTTGCTAGATTAATAAAATATATGAACTTAACAACTCAAGATTCAAGATTTGGAGCTCAAAACTTACTTATTTTTGAAGAAGAACACTCAATTATGAATTAGGAGCTTCAATCACACTTTGGAGCTTCAATATTTGCTTGCTGGATCCTCTGGAGGCCAAAATACATACACATACACACTTTAGCTCTAGATTGGAAAGAATAAAAGTGAAAGCAAGCAAGCATATAGGTGGCTTTATATACATTTTCGGTTTTTACTCGGTCCGACACCCAATATCCGAACCCGCTATCCCAAAATACAAACTTTATATCACCGGGTCTCAATTTAATTAATAATTCTCAATATTATAATCTCTTATTAAAACTTTAACTCTGTCGCCCGGTTAGCCCAAAAATCTTATCACGTGATGCTTCCACGTATAACTCAATAATTGGCCCAACTCAATTATAATAATATAATCAGCCCAATCACATAATTCCACGTCCCCGTCCCAAAAGTGGGATGTTACATTAGAACTCAAATGTTGGGCTTTTAGTTTTTTTAATTGTTTTAATTTCTTTTGGGCTCAAATTATATAAATTAGGTTGGGCCTTCATTTAATAAATGATTTTGGGCTGGAAATTATGATAAGAATTTAAAGTGTAGTTGGGCTTTTCTCCAATTTAAATGGTGTTGGGTTTTAAGATTAAATTAATTTTGGGTCCATGTTTCTTATTGGATTGATTAATTAAATTAAATGGGTTTGGTCTTTTATTTTAAATTGGGCTAAAATATATATATAAATTAGAGTTTAATTGATAGATCTAATTTATTTAAATTTAGATGAGTTCTTTAATTAAGTTATATTAGATTTATATGTGGGTCAAATTGGAGCGAATTTAGTATTATCTAAAATACCTATAAATAATTACATAGGTCTAATTTTAAAGAAATATCTTTTAATGATATACATTGTAATATGTAAAGATTCTAATAAATCAAAGTACACCGATTTAGTCACCAAATTTTAAATAGAATTGGATAGTGGACATTAGAAAATTATCGAGTTAAGAATATTATTAAATAGACAGTGTAATTTTATATCAGGATTCTAGCGATTTGATTGAGACGGGTGGCTCTCGGTAGTGTCTTCAGTTGATATAAAGTTGTCGGTTGGCGAGTACGGATTTGCGAGCACTGTGAGTAATTGATTTAATTTCATAAATGATCATTTATAATATGTTTGTGCTAGTTATCTGTTTCATTTCTTTTATCGCGCTTATCCATTTCGCTGCTATATTGCCTTTGTTATCTGCCATCCTTTTTCATCATCATGAATTGTTACATGATAACCCTTATTCCCCGGTATGCATACTGTGTATTTATGTGATGATTGCATGCCTGTGTGGCTGCATGTTATTTTTATACGCTGTAAGTCGGGAGTGCCGCAAGCTGTGTTACTGTGTATGCATTGCTGGGAATGCTGGATGCTACACAGACTACCTATTCATGGACGCACTGCTGGGAATGCCGGGTGCTACACATGTTGAATTTGTGTCGATACTTATATCATTCATGTTATTATTGTTTATTTGTGCTATTAAATCTGTTACTCGCTAGGCGACGGCTTACTTTTGGTTGTGGGGACAATGTTTCATGTTTAGCTGATAAGGGGAAAGCACCAGCTTCAGGGTCAAGGGTTTGAGAGTTCATGGTATCAGATAGACTTCCGCATATTTTATTATTATTGTTGAATTTGTAAATTGGGATGGGTAGATCCCTAGACTTTCAATTTGGTTGTAATAACCAGATTATTTATTTTAGCGTACTCTGAATGTTATGGTTTAGTTTATTATGCACTGAATTTGAGGTTTGAACTTAGATAACTTTTGTTATATTGGATTTTGAGGTTTATGTTGCAGAATTATAGTAAAAGCGCCGCGTTATTAGAACGGGGTGTTTCACAAAGCTGGCAATCACCTTGCCTTTATTAACACCACCTGAGGTAATATAAAAGTGAGGGGTTAGCAAATAAAATTTGTTAAGTGAGTTACTAGATCGATATGGAGTGCAAAACATACAACATGTATAAATGTTAAAATGATTATGAAATGACAAGTGCAATATCTTTTAATAAAAATGGTGTGGGCATAACCCATCAATTTGCATAGGTTGCGGTGCATGACCCGCTAACCCGCCGTTGCCAACAGCTGTGAATCATGTCCAGCCGCGCAACTCCAACCAGCTTCATGACCGACCACCTACCCACGAGCTCATGTGGTGTATGAATTTATACGCACAAACACAAAGTAAGGCGTTTAATAATAATAATGATAATCTGGATATCCAGTGAGGCCAATGACAAATGAGCATAGCTCACAATGGGGTAATCAAGTGTAATCATGTGAATCATTAAATGAACGATCTTCAAGCATAGCATGAAGGTTAATATATGAAATGAAAGGTATCAAATGATGTAAGATGGCCATAGGCCATGATCAAGTAATGAACTGCCAATAAAGCAGTATAATAAAATCAGTGCAATACATCATATAAGAGGATGATGCCAATTAGATATGCACAATGTCATAAATAAAATAAACATGTAATTATGTATGCAACACGCACATCAATGCTAGAACTCACAGTAGAATAGGCTATAATAGTCTTTAATGCTCAATACGGCCAATAAGCCACTTAACGTCCTGAACCGACAACCGACACTTCTTTCGGCTCCATACCTATCAAATAATGATATTTAAGGTATTCATTAGCTTATAATAATATATCATAAGGTTTGGAAGTCATTTGAAGTGTTTAAGCGTTTTCGGTTTAAGTTTCCAAATTCACCGGCACCGTTGCGCCTTTTATTGTGTTTTATAAACTTTTAGATGAGCTTTGGTGCTATATAAATGTATAATTATTATGTAATGTATTTAAGTTATTTCACACAAACATGACTTTTCATTCGGTGTTCGTAGACGAAGAAATCAAGATGAAACGAAGAAAAGTGTCTAACTCGCACTAATTTAGTATTTTGGTCATAACTTTTCATACGAACTCGGATTTAGGTGATTCAAGAGCCCAGACGAGGAGAACACATAGGGCTACAACTTTATCTTTTGAAAAATGACCAGATCTGAGGTGGACTCGGCGAGTTGTGATGGGAACTCGAAGAGTTCCTCTGGACTGCACAATCTGTTTCCGTTTTAATTCCGCTCGAACCCTTTTCCCTTCCAACTCGTTTCCAACATCTTTAACACCATTATTTACACATTTTATGTATTGTTTGACTAATATAAACACATGTAAACTTATTTAAACATTCATAACATAGAATTCCACACATTTAGTCACCTCCTTCCATGAATTCTTTCAATTCAAACCCCATCCAATTTCATGGGTTTATTTGATTTCTTTTGGTTACAAATCTCAGAATCACCCAACCATCTTTTATTCATCATTAAACTCTTTGAATCCTATAACTCGAGTTCATCAATACCTCACCATGTATATTGCCAAGCTAGGAAAAGATATAGGAATTAACATACTACTAAAAGATGAGAACTATACCTTGGATGTTGTTGAATTGGTTGCACCAATTCCTTGAACTTTGCTAACATTTTTTTAAGAAAATTCTCCTGCCCTAGTCTTTGGTTTCTCCAAGTGCAGAAACTAATTAAGAGGTGATGAGAAATTGAAAGGGGTCATCGATTGGGGAATAAATCGACCCCTCAATTGGTCATTTATATTACACCAACACCCCCTATACATTCCCTTTTCTAACATTGATCATCAATCTCTCATTTCCTCTTCATTTTAATTCCACATGAGCTTAAGATACTTGTACCTAGGCTTTAGGAACTTGTATATAATTATATGGAGTCCAAGTTACAAGGGTTTAAAGCCCATAGTGCAAGCAATTAAAGCTTGGAATTGGTAATTTTGTAATAAACATAACCAGAACAAAAATTTGAATTTCATTTGGAACTTTAATAGATTGAATTAGTACCATTATTATGAGGGTATTATAATACATATAAGTCTCATTTATTTAGTTATAGTTCTGTAAAGTAGCGTTAATATATATATATATATATATATATATATATATATATATATATATGTGTGTGTGTGTGTGTGTGTGTGTGTGTGTGTATTTTCTTAAATAATTACGAGTGTCAATTCTTACATATCAATTAACATAAGTGAAACAGTCAATTATCAATTGAGTGTATAATTAATGTTTAATTATTATATTAAATTTGAGGATGTTACATCTCAGAATGGTATCTATTTTTGATAGCACCACTATATCGATTATTGTTCAATTTGAATACATGTAGAGATATTTTTTTCTTTATTAATATTGTATTGTAAGTTTATTAGATATTTTATAAATAATTTATAAGTCTTACTATAATAGTTGTAAAATCATTTGTTTGTAATGTATATCTATTCTGGTTAATAATGATTGATGTTACAAAAAGAAAGTGAAAAATATTGAAGTGTTTTGTGTTGTTTTTCTTCATAATTCTTGGACACATATATAACTCTATAAATCTGTTTATTGATTTATGTGTTTTGTTTGTATACTATTGAGATTTGGTGCATTTAAAATTTTACATACATAAATGTTTTCGAGCAAATATATTTGAATATATGTTGTCATAAACAATATAAATGGATAATTCGTTTGTTATTTAAGCATTTATTAAAATTTATGTTTTTATAGACATAAAAATTATCATCCCGTGCACCGCATGGGTATTACACTAGGTTTTCTCATTTAAGTGTGTTTGGATAGCTAAATATTTGAATTTGATGTTGAATTCAATTAATTTTATTTTTGAAGATGTCTAGTGAATACTTTTGGATAAAGGAACGAAAAGATGTTCAAAGTTCATATTTAGCATTAAAAATCTTTCATGGTCTTGTAAATGTAGAAGATGAAGGCCATGGTTTTGAAGACACTTGCATCTGGTGTCACGATGGACTAAAAAAATCCATGACCATGGAATTAAAAGAAAAATCGCATGGGAACCTGAATTTTGCAAGACAATCCATGGTCATGATTGCAAAATATCTAGCGCACGCTAAAAAGAAAAAGGAGGAAGAAAATCCTTAGCTTGGAAGCCGTCAAATGCACAAATTTAAAAAATGTTAAAGCCAATAAGAGTAGTAACGGACAAAGCTTAATCAAGTATCAAAGTCATCGATAGTTTTAAATTTGTAACTTTAAACCATTATTTGTCTTAATTATTAATAAAATACATAATCTAACACTAAAATTACATGTAAAATTTATATTCATTAAACTATACATATATACATTATTCACTAATGAATTACTATCATAAGTGAGTTTGCCTAAAGTACACCATTTAATATATTAAGTAATTGAGGTTTGCTAAATTACACCTTTTGATTAAATATATTAAGAGGATGTTTGGTTTTTCGTTTAGAAAAGTGCTGCAACATTTTGATACCTAATAATCAGATTATTGCTGTAACAAAAAGTGCTGCTGAAAGTTTAGTGTTTGGATTAGCTTATGCTATTGGTTATCAAAATTATCTAATAATCAGTTTTTAAGTGTTTCGATTTGCATTCAAAACTTGTTATAGACAAAATGCAAAAATTTGAACATCAAATGGACAATACGTACATAAAGTGAACAAATTTTAGCATGAGATGCGTAAATGACATTAAATGCACAAAATTATCGAATGTACAAATTTGAGCATTAGTTGCATAATTTTTATACATCAAATGCACAAATTTTTGAGTGGTTCTCATGAAATAGAGTGATTCTCATGTAAACCTGATCCTATATATATATATATATATATATATATATATATATATATATATATATATATATATATATATATAGGGGTTCGATTGAGAATTTTTGTGCATCGAAGCACTATTGATAACTTTCGTGCACCATAAATCCCAACAATGATGCATTGAGGGCATACTAGGAATTATAAATTACTACATTTATTTATTCCAGAATTAGTTAATTTTAGAGTAAAGGACATTTGTGGTCCTTGTGGTTTGATGGTTTACCCGGATTCAGTCCCTTAACCATAATAAGGTCAAATTTCATCCCTATTTTGCTAATTTTGTGCCCTTTTAGTCCCTCGTCCGTTAAACTTAACGACACAACCGTTAAATTTGTAAGAATGACATTTTTACCCTTTTCATTGAGACGTTTTTAGTCCCTATGGTTTTATTATTTACCCATTTATAGTCCAACATTTATTTTATTTTATTTTATCTTTATAATTATATTATTTATAGATATACTTAATTTATTATAAACACACTTATTTTATTTATAAATATATTTATATTTTAATATTCTATTTACATTTACTATTGTTCGTATTTTATTAAAATTTAACTTTTATTTTAATTAAAATTATATATTTTCTTTACTAATTTATTTAAAGTTCATCTTCTTTATTAATTTTAATTTTTATATTATATATATATATATATATATATATATATATATATATATATAAATAGTGACTTTGAAGAGGAAAAATCGACGATATTATATTTATTTAAACACAACTAACAAAATTACATATATAAATGTCAACAATAATATTATAAAAATTAAAATTAATAAAGAAGATGAACTTTAAATTAATTAGTAAAGAAATATATATTTAAATTAAAATATAAGTTAAATTTTAAATAAAATACGAACAATAGTAAATGTAAATAAAATATTAAAACATAAGTATATTTATAAATAAAATAAGTGTGTTTATAATGAATTAAGTATATCTATAAATAACATAAGAGTATTATAAAGATAAAAATAAAATAAATGTTGGACTATAAATGGGTAAATAATAAAACCATAGGGACTAAAAACGTCTCAATGAAAATGGTAAAAATGTCATTTTTACAAAATTAACGGTTGTGTCGTTAAGTTTAACGGACGAGGGGCTAAAATGGCACAAAATTAGCAAAATAGGGATGAAATTTGACCTTATTATGGTTAAGGGACTGAATCCGGGTAAACCATCAAACCACAAGGACCAAAAATGTCATTTACTCTAAAAAAAAAAGTGGGACTCAAAATTTGTGGTTAGAATTGCTTCTTATATTTATAAAAAAATATTTAATTTCTCATATGTACCATATCCTACACATATATAATTAGTATTTTGTGGCTTTACGGTCTTCTTAAAGAGAGCTATAATGAGCTAAACATAAAAAATGAAACTACGATAAATAAGAATTCAATGCTAAAAGTTAATTATATATGTGATTAGTTGTCTAGTGACTGTTTTTTTTTTATTTTTCCATAAATCGGTTTAAATTTTCAGTTTAGCTTGTGGTTTGCTAACTGTATATTTGGTATGATAAGAATTTAATGCTAAAAGTTATCATGGTACGATTAAATTGTATATCATGGTACGATTAATTTGTATATTTATTATTTATATCATAATAGTTTTTGAATGACGAATATAACACCATATGTAGCAAGAAATAATTATGCATATCATTTTAAATTGTTAACATATATTTACCATCAATATTTTACCAAATATACTATTATGTAGATTATGATTATGGTCATATTTAATATTGACAATAAATACAGTTAATACTCTTAAAAAATGCATGAACTCTAATATTATTAACTATATATATATATATATACACACACACAAATATATATATATAGGGTTGGGTTCCGGTAAGAACCCTCATTATCGTGAGAACGTGAGAACCTCTCTAAAATTTGTGCATTTAATGTAAAAAATTATGCATTTGATGTTAAAATTTATACATTTGATAAATTTATGCATTTGATATTAAAATTTACACATATCATGATAAATTTGTCCACTTTATGTACGAATTCATGCATTTGACATAATTTGTGCATTTAATGTTCAAATTTGTGCATTTAGTGTAAAACTTGACGAATTTAAATTTTAATAATTTTAATGTTAGATTATGATATTTATTAATATTGAAAACCAATAAAAAATTTTAGTTATAAATTTAATTTTAAAATTTATGCATTAATGTATAAATTTGTGCATTTTAAAGTATTCTCACGTTCTCACGGAATTGAAGGGTTTTTATGTGATCCCAACTCTCTCTCTCTATGTGTGAGTGTGTATTCATATATATATATATATATATGAAAGCTCTATGTAATCCATAAACAAAACATACAACAAATCAAAACATGACAAAGTCCTCGGTTTTAGTTGGGATTCTTGTGTTTATGGTGATGACAGGTAATTTTTTATGCCTTTCTAAAAGTTGTGTAAATTCTTATGTTTTTCGATGGAAATATTCGTCAAAAGAAAAAAATGTAACATATAATTCAATAATGTTGCTTAATTTTCTATGTTCGTGGGGAATTTTGGAAAATTATGATAGGTGAAACCTCGTTAGAAATTAAGTATGTTGGTCTTCCTGTTAAACTATTATTTAAATGATGATAATGAAACAATCGTCAACTGATAAGAAAAAATATACAAATTTTATGTTGCAGGTATGGAGTTGCCTATGGCATTGACAATATGGTGTAACAGTGAACGTTATATGAGCCCAAGATGTGAGTCAAATGAATGTAATAGTTTATGTATATGGAATCATGATGCTCGTGCTAAAGGCGTTTGTATAAGCAATATCATTTGTAATTGTCGTTATGTATGTCCAGGTGAATAAAAATTCGACATGTAGTTTTTAATTCATCTGTTGTCCAATAAAAATATTACGAAGCAAATGTAGAATTTGATTTTGATATATGCTATTGTTGATTATTTTCATAATTAATGTGCGTGTTTCTCTCAATTGATTGCACATATAGTTAGTTATTGATTATTATATAAAGACTTTTTAACATAAAATATGATTTTTTTTTTTTGCAGTAGAACTCACACACCAATCTAATCAAACTTTTAAATCTACACCTTTTTGTCCACAATGGGACTCGAACCCACAACTTTGGGATCTCTTTTAACACCTTGGTGCCACTAGGCCACATGCTCTTTGTTTTTTTAAAACTTTATTTTTTCCAAAGTGTTGTAGTTTGAAATTTATTATCGGCTAAAATTAGAAAAATGGAAACAGAAAGTGATGAAACAACAAACATCAATATGTAGAAACATCAAGCGGTTGATTTTTGCAATCAGAATCACAAATGGCAAATGAAGAAACATGTAAAACAAAAACGAAGCAACAAAACACAAGTTTAGGACGGACAAAAACATGAATTGATTTAGAAACCTTGTGGCTATTGTACCCATTCTTTAAGGAGGATTCAGTTTTAATAAATTTCACAAACCAACATCAATCTCACTTATAAAATTTACTTGTGAATACGAAATTCACATTTTGAAGAAGTGCACACACAAACGTCGAAAACGACGAATGGTGAGCATTTGAAGATGTATAAAGTGATACCAAAAGCATAGATCAAGTAAAGCGATGAATCATTGAAAAAAGATGAATGTGACTATCGACTCCGGCATGCAAGGGATAATTAGATTTTTACTTCAATATGGATAAGATGTCTCTTAAAAACGATAAACCAACAAATATACAATGGTTTAGTAAATAATTTTAAAATCACAAGAATTTGATAATTACTTTTTAAAAACACTATTAGGGTATTAATTGGTTACATATACGTTAGGTTTTAAACATGTTTCTAAAAAATTCTTTCAAATTAAATCTAAGTTTAGAAAATAAATTATTCATGAAAACCTCAACCTCATAACCCACATGATACGATAAACAAAAACATAACACTCAAACGAATACAAAATAATTAAACAATAATTATATTTTGTTAATACATGATTATGAAATTCTCAGATTATATACTTAAAGTAAATAAAACTTTAAGGTCACTAGGACCTCATGGCCTCAACCACTTCTCACACCCATTACCTGCACCCTTGCGGTGACGATATCCAACCTTAACCATTACAAACGTCATAGCTAGATCATTAACGATATGCATCATTAACTAATACTTGAAAACTATTTTAATTTTAACCACAAAAAATATTAATAACCCAAATTTAAATTCTAATTTTTTTGAATTCCATTCCATGAAACTAACGTCACATAAATGTAATGTATTTACCGCCGCCGCTTTGCACGGGTATACTGCTAGTTATTAAAAAAAGGTGGGACTCAAAATTTTGTGGTTAGAATTGCTTCTTATATTTCGCAAAATTATTTAATTTCTCATATGAACAAAATCCTACACACACGCATACATATATTCATATATATATATATATATATATATATATATATATATATATATATATATATATATATATAAAATTAGTATTTTGTGGGGTTGCGGTCTCCTTAAACAGAGCTTTATAACAAGCTAAACAAAAAAAATGAAACCAAGGGGCTGTTTGGTAGTTGCTAAATCATTTAGCGCTGAATGATTTAGAGGCTTGAATGATTTAGAAGCTCTATCAAATTGATTCCGAATGAAAACATGGTATTTGTTTTTTTGTGCCGAATGAAACTTTGAATGAAGAAAATATAACCCTTGGTTATAAGAATCCGTTAAGAAAACAAACCAGGTATAGGACAAATGTTTGCTTGTTTGACAATTCAAAATTGAACTGGTCATGATTAGAATTATATATATATATATATATATATATATATATATATATATATATATATATATATATATATATATATATATATATATAGAGAGAGAGAGAGAGAGAGAGAGAGAGAGAGAAATTTCAATGGAAAACCACAATACACCTGAAAACTTGTGAAAACAGCACTGCACCACCATAAATGCATCAATTCCCCGCGTGATGCATCAAAATCCCGCGTGATTAATCAAATTTCCCGCTTGATGCATCAAAATCCTGTGTGATGCATCATCTTATTTACGATCATGCCACCGCGTTTTTCATGAAATGCACCAAATCGGATGGTATGCGTAGGTTTCCATAGTTTTCAGGTGCATAGTAGTTTTCCATTGAACTCATCCATATATATATATATATATATATATATATATATATATATATATATATATATATATATATATATATATATATATATATATATATATATATATATATATATATTTAGGTTCAAGTGAGTACCACCTCTAATGCAGCGCACCAGAAGGTACCACCCTTAAAAGTAATTTTTTTGAAATTTTTTTTCATGAACATGTTCTAATTAACATTACACAGATCATATGTGAATTTCACGCAAATCCGAGCACTCTAAGTGCATGAAAACACGCACCACATAAATGCACGTTCACATACATTCAAAATTATGTAAGTGTGTGTTCACATCATTTTTTAGGAGCTAGAAGATGTGAATGTATGTGAAATTTATATATGTTCTTCATAATGTTAATTAAAACATGTTTATGAAAAAAAAATTTAAAAAAAGTTTTTTTAAAGCTGGTACCTTCTGGTGCGCTGCATAAGGGTGGTACTCTCTCGAACCATATTCTATATATATATATATATATATATATATATATATATATAGGTTCAATTGAGAACTTTTATGCATCGGGGCACCTCGAGGCACTTTTGTGCATCGAATAATCCACCAAGGGTGCACAAAGGGCATTTAGGAAAACTAAAGACATGATAATTAATTTATTTCTAAAAATCATTAAATGATAATTAGGAGTTACATTTTGAATTAAAATATCATATTAACTACATTCCTCATTTTCATCCTCATTTCTCTCTCTTTCTCTCTCTCTCTCTCTATATATATATATATATATATAATCGTGTTCTTCATGATTTTTCTTAGATGATGATGATTTGAAGACGAAGATTAACGATGAACAACGATGATGATGAACATGAACAAGAGAGGTAACCGATGATAATTATGAAGAACATGATGCATAGATGGATGATGAACGATGAATAATGATAATGCATAGATGGATGATGAACAATGACATGCATAGATGGATGATGAACGATGAACAACGGAAAATGATGATGCATAAATAGATGATGAACAATGACGATGCATAGATGAATGATGAACAAGTTGAAGATGATGCATAACTGAATGAAGAATATGAACGACAAATACGATGAATAAAAGAATGATGAACAAGTTGAACACGATGCATAAATGAATTTGTGTATTTTTTTTTGTTAAATGCGTTTTTTAACACAATGCATAGATAAACATGATTAACGATGAAATGCATCGATCTCCATCATCTTTTTTGAATATGTGTAATTTTTTTAAATTTGGAAATGTATCAATTGAATTTATTTAGCATTTATTATTTGATTATTTGTTGAAATATTAAATTTAATGAGGTATGCACATTCCCCAAAATGCCCTTCTTTCTTTGTTTCTATAATGCACAAGATGCATAAAATTGTCCAACTATTTACCATTTTGCCATTAATCTAATACATACAATTTTTTGATCTAATGGATGATATAGGTACTTTTGTACCTCGATGCATAAAAGTGCTCAATTCAACCTCCCTATATATATATATATATATATATATATATATATATATATATATATATATATATATATATATATATATATATATATATATATATATATATATATATATATATATATATATATATAGAATATGGTTCAAGAGAGTACCACCCAAATGCAGCGCACCAGAAGATACCACCTTTAAAAAAACTTTTTAAATTTTTTTTTTTCATAAACATGTTTTAATTAACATTATGAAGATCGTATGTAAATTTCACATACATTCACATCTCCTAGCTCCTAAAAAATGATGTGAACACACACTTACATAATTTTGAAGACATGTGAACATGCATTTATGTGATGTGTGTTTTCATGCACTTAGAGTGTTCGGATTTGCGTGAAATTCACATATGATATCTGTAATGTTAATTAGAATATGTTCATGAAAAAAAATTTCAAAAAAATTACTTTTAAGGGTGGTACCTTCTGGTGCGCTGCATTAGAGGTGGTACTCACTTGAACCTAAATTTATATATATATACTAGTTTATTACCCGCGTATTACGCGGATATTTTTAATATATATAAAATATAATAAGGTAAAAGGTAAAAATATAAATATTATTTTTAAACAAATATATATAATAATGATATTATTATGTATTATGACATATTAATTTTATATAATTCTACACACATGAATAGTAATTATTTTTTAAAATATTTTAAACTTTTATTATATTATATTATAAATAATAAGTTATTAGAGTATTAGATTTTGTTGGATTTGATTTGATTTGAATTTAAAAGTAGATTATATTAGATATAGATAGATATAGGTTAAATTTATTTATTTCTTTTTAAAACTATAAATGCCACGTGTCGATTCATGGCGATGACACGTGGCTTCATTAGAATAGTGTGTGTGTGTCTATATATATATATATATATATATATATATATATATATATATATATATATATATATATATATATATATATATATATATATATATATATATATATAACGCAAACCCAGGCTAATAATTATTATTATTGTCGGAAATAAACAAAAAATCAACTCAACAACCACTTTATCTCTTCATTCTTCCACCTCCCATTTCAATGTTACAAGTTCCAAGATTTGAATAAAAAAACATTTATATCCATTCTCTCTCAACAACTATGCATATCTCAGTACCTCCATCAAATATCAAGGAGCTCTCTCCTCTTATTACAGTTCTCTCCTCCATCAAATATTAAGGAGCTTTCAATGTTAGCTTTCTTTAATGGCGTACCTCCATCAAATATCAACCATCATCAATGTTTTTCTTCCAACCCGATATTTTCGTTATAAATAGAAACTCGAAATGGTTATTTCGTTGAAGATTTAAAGAAACAGAAGCAAATATCCGACGAGCTAGGTTGTCGGAACGATGTTCCCTTTGTAGCTCCGATGATGATGGTCACTTGAGAGTAGACCGTGATGGATAAGCTTGGTTTCACGGACGTCATACCCTTGTCGATGGTGATATGTTGCTACCATGAGAGTTGAAGGAGAGAACTGTGAGGAAAGAAAAGACATACAGAGCTAAAGAAACGATTCAGCATTGTTCAACATCATTTTTACCCAGAAACGTTCAGTAGAATTGATTTTTGGAAATCAAACACTCAGAGGAAGCCCTCTGAACCAAATCATTCAGTAAGATAAATAAGAATTCAATACTAAGGGGGTGTTTGATAGCACTTATCAGGCTCTTATCAGAGGTAACCTCTTATTCGGTAAGAGGAAATACTGATAAGTGCGTTTGATATGCAGAAGACATAATAGTCAAAATTCTCTTATCATGTCTTATCAGGATAAGACTTTGATATGCTTCTTATCACCACTTATCACACCAAAAAAAAAAAATACACGTCTCTCCCACCCCACCCCACCCACCCATACCTTTACCCCATACCTTACCTCACCCACCCTACCCCTACCCTACCCTATCCTAAACCCCCTACCCCTACCCCACCCCACCCCACCCACAACATACCCTACCCTCAACCACCAAATCTCACCCTACCCTAACTACCCTTAACTTACTTATACCACACCATCCCCATCTCCACCCTTAACCCTACCCACCCCACTCCCATACTTACCCTATCCCACTCTACCCCACCCCTACACTAACCCATCAAATCTACCCATCCAACCTCACCCCTCCTTATCCCACCCCACCCTACCCCTATCTCTTGCCACCCCTACCCCTCAAACCTACCCACCTCACCCCTACCCTACCCCTCAAATCTACCCATCCCCACCCACCTTACCCCTCAACCTACCCACCCTACCCCTACACCATTAGCCTACCCTATTTACCCCACGCCACCCTCAACCTACCGCACCCCTACCCTACCTCTTACCATATTTATTATAACGAGAAATATTCCAACACTTTTTGATAAAATTTATTATTTTTCAATAACATATCTATATAACTTATAAACTTAAGTTATTTGGAAGTTAATAAACGTAACCTTATAAACTTGATTATAACTTATAAACTTTAATTGTTATATGATTCTTGAAAGCATGTTGGTTATATGTTTAATGAATGCATTTATGTTACTTGATTATAACTTATAAACTTGAATTGGTTTCTTACTTAGATCTTGTTAATGTTATTTGAATGATATTAAATGTTTACATAGATCACTTTGATTCAATGATATTATTCTTACTTGATATTTGACTTTAATCAATGAAATCTGTTTGGTTTTGGGAATTAATATGTAAAATTATAAAAATAACAGAATCAGATAATTTATAAAACAAACAAACTTATTGAATTCTCTTATTAGATCTTAGTATCTTATCAGGACCACCTCTCATCAATCAAAAGTGGAATCAGACATCAGACAATTAACCTCTTATGCAATTAAACAACACCTAAAAGTTAATTATATATGGATTAGTTGTCTAGTCTGTTTTTTTATTATTTTTCCATAGATTGGTTTAAATTTACAATTTAGCTTATGGTTTGCTAACTGTATATTTGGTATGATAATTATAAGAGAGATTTTTTGGGGTATTATTAGGGGCAAAAGAAAACCATGATGGTTTTGAGCATGTTCTCAACTATACTATATAAAATAAGAAAACCACTTGGAGTTTCTGGACCCTTGGATGGAAATAAATCAATGGTCCAGATTAATGACAACTCATAATTCTTTATGAAATGTCTCTTATACCCTTAATTAAAATCAATAATTATACCTATGCCATTTTTTAATTCAGTTTCCAAATTTACTACCTTAACTTAATTACATTAAATTTTGATTTTAATTTTTTCATTAATGAATTAATATTAAATTAATATTTACCTAAAATAAATATGTGTCATTATTATCCTTAATTGAAACACCCTCACAACTAAATAGGGTATTTCACACACATTTAACAATAATTCATATAATAATACTTTGCGGAAATTGCGTCAAATTTAAATTTTCAATATTCAAAGGTCATCAACATGATACTTCCCACTTTGTCACCTGATAATGAGCAAAGTGTGGGGTATCATGGATCGAAGCAGATGGAGAGTTACAAATTATAAACATCTAGATTATCTAACCATGGATAAGAACTAAGCTAATCCACGAGCATATGCCAAAAGGGAGTCCACTAATCCCGCACCCGAGCGATCCAAAAGCTATACCAAAAGGCGTGGAACTCTAAGCCAGCCCCAACCGGAATCAATTAGACGGACCGGCTAGTCCCTTACCATTGATAGTGCCTGAAAAAGGTTAACAACTAACGAGTCAACATAAGTTGAGTGAGTTACTAGATTAGATATAACACAAGGTATATAGATGCAATGATGATCAACATAATGATTCCAAACGGCATAAGTCAAGTGCACAAGATGAGTGATCAAATACCACATGCCCCTTCATAATTCGGGGTTCCCTAGCAAGTACGGGTGTGGTGATGCCTCTAGCAAGTACGAGGCTGCCCTAGCAAGTACGGGACTGTCCCTAGCAAGTACGGGACTTCCGACAGTGTAAGTACGTCGGCATCCGGCATCCAAAGGGCCAGGAATAATCCATGGATATCCAGGTGAGTCCAAACGAAAGGTATAATCAACAAATGAGGTCCAAGATGCCTCGAGAATACGAATATGCCATGCATTGATGAAATGGATGAATAAGCAACAATCATATAATGCCATAGTATGAATCAACAACGAATGATCAATCATAAAGCAACAAGTACATCATATATGACTTTATGAAAATCTAATACTAGAACTCACAGTGATTGGTTATTAAGATTTCAAAGCCTTCCAACCACGCCACAATAGCCCCGAGAATGGCTAAGACTTGTGACCAAGCCTCTTTCGATTCGATTCGCCTATAAGCATTCATAAGGCGCACACATAAGCTCCCGAACACAATATAAGACCCTAAGATAGTCCTAAGGGTGTTGGGACATCAAACCGAAAGTACTAAGTCCAATAGAGGCCCTATGAGTTCCGGAATTGATTTAGGGCCTTCAAACCCTTTAAACACTTAATTTAGAAGTGCATCGGACGCATAAGACCCGAGCATCGACCCCTAACCATGGAAAATGAATTTCGGGGACAAAAAGTTGGTAGAGGCGCGACCCAGAGGGGGTAGAGGCGCGACCAACAGGCTCCCCCCCACAGACTGCAACTTAAATGCCCAAAAATGCACCAAAACCCTCCAAAACTCCCATAATTGCTTCTAACCATTGAAATAGACTTTAACAACCATATAATCAATATATTAAGGTCATTTAAACCTCTCTAAACATAATAGAATCATTTCATAACAATTCATGATTCCATGGAGCTCATACGGACTCCGAACGAGTCCGAAAACGACCGAAAGCTCCAACCGACAACACCGAGCTCCAATTGAGCTCATAATCAATATTAATCAATCCCATAGCATTATTAAACATAATTGGGCTATGTTTAGACATCCAACATACCTCTAAACATTGAAACCCAATCCCAAAATGATTTGGAACTCGTTGTGGCATTTCACCGAACACTTGGTGTGCGGTATGGGCCTAAAACGCCAATTTGAGTTCTTGCACGTGTGTTGTGTTACCCAACATATGAAAACACTTTAATAACATAAATAAACACATTTTAAACACATTAACACCAAAACATACCATTCCATGATTCCATGGAATTCGTACGAGCTCAAACCGAGTTCTTAAATGGCCAATACACAAATAAGTCTTCGAAACTCCAATTGAGTTCCTACTAACTTCCATTCAACTCCATGGCCCTAAATAACACATTTGACTCACAATTTATCATAAAAACATGTATCTAGATGCAATTTATCTTTCATACACCATTGGAGCTCAAAAGAAGCTCCAACTTGGGTTTCTCCCAAGTTCACCAAAATCCAACTCCAAATGAGTTTCCACTTGACTCAACTCAATATCATTTTACTACTTAACATATTTGAATCACAAAATATCATATAAACATACTAAATCAACACAACCCTTTCCATATCCACCATTGAAGCTCAAACAAAGCTTCAACTTGGGTTTTCCACCATACTCACCCAATCCACCCAATAAATCATATATTTATGACTCAAAAGCTTCAATAACTATAAATATTACCATTTACATGAGTTTAGGGTCATTTACTAACTCCAACACAAAACCCACTTAGGGTTGTGTTTTCTCAAAATGAAGAACACATTGGAGATGAAGAAGGGAATGAAAGAGAAAGTGATATACCTTCAATAGTAACACCAAATCAAGATTTCTAGCTTCCAACCTTCAATCTTGATCAACCAAGCAAAAACCTTAGATATTATCTTCTTCTTCTCTCAACTCTTGCAACAACAAAATAAAAATGAAGTGTGGTGTGTGTTGTGTGAGTTGGACGGTCAAAAGGGGAATGGGAGGGCAAGTTTGGCCTTTTGGCCATTTTGCCCCCTCTACAATGCTCCATACACACTTAACCCCCTAACCAATAATTCTTTCAATTTCATTTCAATAAAATACACACAAAAATGCCATAACTTGCATTTATTTAACATATCAATACCCAAATTAGTATTTTGACATAATTATACTAAATATATTTAAACACTGCATTAATCGATTCTTATGTCATACTAATCATTATTTAAATGACAATGTACATTACCTATTTTTGTCATTTCAGTACAACCCAACATTTTATTTTTTTCTTTAATCATTCAAGTTCCAACAATAGTGATCATTACTAATATTTGGTAATTAACTCGTAATATTGTTCCTAAGTTCACAATTATAATTGTTTCACAAAGTTAATTACCTTTTTAAATTATTGGGGTGTTACATTAATGATCATAGTTAAATTCAAATGTAAAAATTTGGATTTAAATGTAGAAATGTAGTAAATAAAGTTAAAAATTTTTGTTAATTATTTTGCTAACAATATTTAAAATTTAATTGATAAAACTTCAATTGTGAATATGATAAATTTTGATTGTTGATTTTCAGATATTCCATTTACTATATTTTATCATTTTCAAAATATATACACATTCACATAATTGAAGTTTTTTGTTTCTTACATTGATATTTCATATTTGAATTTAATAAAAATTAAAAGATTCATTTTTTGCAAACACATATTATCTGTTTCTAATAGTACAATATAATAATATTTTTTTATTTAATATCAAACAACTAAGTATTTTTTTTATCTTTAATTTAACTAGTTTTCAATTTTTTTTTAATTATATATGGATTTCATAATGATTGTTAAAATATTAAAAAAATATGTATTTTCTAAATCAACCCATATAATACATAGGTTGATTAAACTACATATTATAATAAATCAAAACAATTCATGTCATATGAAACTTCTATAATACAAGAAAATTCTATTTTTCCACTTCTTTTTCCAAATTTAACACCTTAACTTAATTGCATTAAATTTTGACTTTATTTTTTTCATTAATTAATTAGTATTAAATTAGATTTTGTAACATTTAAAATTAATGTTTACCTAAAATAAATATCTTTCATTATTATTCATAATAATCATAATTAGATCCAAATGTAAAAATTTGAATTAGTTGTGTAAATTATTATTGTCATGTATAATAAAAGAAAATATCAAATGTCACGTGTCACCTCTACGTTCACCAAAAAGATAATTACAACTTATAAAAAATAAAAGATAAATACAATTTAATATTTTTAAAAAAGATAAACATACTCTATTTTTTAATCTATAACTAATAAAAAGTAAACACAATTATTGTTTTTGTATGTTTTTATTTTTACTCATATACATTTTATATAAATAAATTTAATTAAAAATATCCACGTAATACGGGAGTTATAAACTAGTTGGTTATTATGGTACAATTAAATTGTATATTTATTATTTATATCGTAATAGTTTTTGAATGACGAATAAAACACCATAGATAGCAAGAAATAATTATGCATATCATTTCAAATTGTTAACATATATTTACCATCAATATTTTACCATATATACCAATATATTATGTAGATTATGATTATGGTCATATATAATATTAACAATATATATATATATATATATATATATATATATATATATATATATATATATATATATATATATATATATATATAAAGCTCTATGTAATCCATAAACAAATCAAAACATGACAAAGTCCTCGGTTTTAGTTGGGATTCTTGTGTTTATGGTGATGACAGGTAATTTTTTTATGCCTTTGTAAAAGTTGTGTAATTTCTTAAGTTTTTCAACAGAAATATTTGTCAAAAAAAAAAAAAATGTAACATATAATTCAATAATGTTGCTTAATTTTCTACGTTCATGGGGAATTTTAGAAAATTATGATAGGTGAAACCTCGTTAGAATTAAAATATATTGGTCTTCCTGTTAAACTATTATTTAAAGTATGAAAAAGAAACAATCGTCAACTGATAAGAAAAATATACAAATTTTATGTTGCAAGCATGGAGTTGCCTATGGCATGGACATTGTGTCACAGTGATAATTATATGAGCACCGGATGTGAGACAAATGAATGTACTAGTTTATGCATCAAAAAATATTATGATGCTCGTGCTCATGGCGAATGTCTAAGCAATTTCAATTGTCATTGTTCTCATTTATGTCCAGGTGAATAAAAATTCGACATGACTCTAGTTTTTCATCTGTTGTCCAATAAAAATATTACGAAGCAAATGTAGAATTTGAATTTGATATATGCTATCTAAATTATTAATGTTGTTGATTATTTTCATAATTAATATGCATGTTTCTTTCAATTGATTGCACAAATAGTTAGTTATTGATTATTATATAAAGAGTTTTTAACATAAAATATGATTTTTTTTGTACACGAGAAATCCTAAATCTACACCTTTCTATCCAGAATGAGACTCGAACACACAACCTTGGGATCGCTTTTAACACCATGGTGCCACTAGGCCACAGACCCTTTGGTATTTTAAAACTTTATTTTTTCCAAAGTGTTGTAGTTTGAAATTTATTATCGGCTAAAATTAGAAAAATGGAAAAAGAAAGTGATGAAACAACAAACATCAATATGTAGAAACAGCAAGCGGTTGATTTTTGCAATCAGGATCACAAATGGCAAATGAAGAAACATGTAAAACAAAAACGAAGCAACAAAACACATGTTTAGGACAGACAAAAACATGAATTGATTTAGAAACCTTGTGGCTATTGTACCCATTCTTTAAGTAGGATTCACTTTTAACAAATTTCACAAACCAACATCAATCTCACTTATAAAATTTACTTGTGAATACGAAATTCACATTTTGAAGAAGTGCACACACAAACGTCGCAAACGACGAATGGTGAGCGTTTGAAGATGTATAAAGTTATACCGAAAGCATAGATCAAGTAAAGCGAAGAAGCATTGATAAAAGATGAATGTGACTATTGACTCCGGCAAGCAAATGGATAATTAGAGTTTTACTTCAATATGGACAAGATGTCTCTTAAAAACAATAAACCAACAAATATACAATGGTTTAGTAAATAATTTTAAAATTACAAGAATTTGATAATTACTTTTTTAAAAACACTATTAGGGTATTAATTGGTTAAATACAAGTCAGGTTTTAAACATGTTTCAAAAAAATTCTTTCAAATTTAATCTAAATTTAGAAAATAAATTATTCATGAAAACCTCAACCTCATAACCCACATGATACGATAAACATAAACATAACACTCAAACGAATACAAAATATAATTATATTTTGTTAATACATGATTATGAAATTCTCAGATTACATACGTAAAGTAAATAAAACTATAAGGTCACTAGGACCTCATGGCCTCAACCACTTCTCACACCCATTACCTGCACCCTTGCGGTGACGATATCCAACCTTAACCATTACAAACGCCATAGCTAGATCATTAACGATATGCATCATTAACTAATACTTGAAAACTATTTTAATTTTAACCACAAAAAATATTAATAACCCAAATTTAAATTCTAATTTTTTTGAATTCCATTCCATGAAACTAACGTCACATAAATGTAATGTATTTACCGCCGCCGCTTTGCACGGGTATACTGCTAGTTATTAAAAAAAGGTGGGACTCAAAATTTTGTGGTTAGAATTGCTTCTTATATTTTGGAAAATTATTTAATTTCTCATATGAACAAAATCCTACACACGGACACACACGCATACATACATACATACATATATATATATATATATATATATATATATATATATATATATATATATATATATATATATATATATATATATATGGTCAGGATCAATGGGGTACCATGTTAGACTGGGGAACCGGAGTCCATCCATGTTTGGTTATAAGATTAAAAATGGTAATATAGTCAATTATGTTTATCTTAAATAATAAATGACAACTAATGAATAAATAGATTCCTTAATTATAAGGATTCACTTCCATAACATATGTATAATAAATTTCAAAATGGAATCTAATAAACATGGAATTGGATTCGACAATTGGTTTAGTGAATATGTTCAATCGGATTCGACAATGGGTTTTAGTGAACATGTTCGATTGGATCCGACAAAGAGTTTTAGTGAACATGTTCAACCGGATGTGTCAAATAAAGGTATTTATAATTTTCTTCAAACCGTTAGTGAATGTTCAATTTCATTTACACGTTATTGAACATGTGCAATTGGGGTTTATTGTGTTTTTAGTCGCTGTTAACCGTTTTGATGATAAATCAATATTGACGGTATTGAACATGTTCAATCCTGGTTTTTGGAGTGTTATCATTGCACATGTTCAGTATGAGTGTTAGGAATGATATTAACTGAAATGGAGATTTTCATGCGATACACAGAATATTTGATTCTAATTTAAACTTTTTAATACCATTTTTACCCCCAACATTAATTAATGAGATAAATTATTTTAAGCAAATTTTATATTATATTTTAATTATTTTAGTGATAAATGATTGGCTAAAAATGGTTCCCCGGTACCCCAGTCTAACATGGTACCTCATTGATCTTGAATATATATATATATATATATATATATATATATATATATATATATATATATATATATATATATATATATATATATATATATATATATATATAGAGAGAGAGAGAGAGAGGGAGGTTCAATGGAAAATCACCATGCAGCTGAAAACTTGTGAAAACCGCACTGCACCACCACAAATGCATCAAATTCCCCGCGCGATGCACCAAAATTCCGTGTGATGCATCAAATTTCCCGCATGATGCATCAAAATCCCGCGTGATGCATCACCTTATTTACGATCATGCCACCGTGTTTTTCATTAAATGCACCCAATCGGACGGTATGCGTAGGTTTCTATAGTTTTCAGGTGCATTGTGGTTTTTCATTGAACCGACCCCTATAATTAGTATTTTGTGTGGTTGCGGTCTCCTTAAACAGAGCTTTATAACAAGCTAAACATAAAAAATGAAACTAAGGGGTTGTTTGGTAGTTGCTAAATCATTTAGTGTTGAATGATTTACAGGCTTGAATGATTTAGAAGCTATAATCAAATTATTCTGAATGAAAACATGGTATTTGTTTTTTTGTGTTGAATGAAACTTTGAATGAAGAAAATATAACCCTTGGTTATAAAAATCAGTTAACTAATATTTAGAAAACAAACCAGATATAGGACAAATGTTTGCTTGTTTGACAATTCAAAATTGAACCGGTCATTATTAGAATTATATATATACATACATACATATATATATATATATATATATATATATATGTATGTATGTATGTATGTATGTATGTATGTATGTATGTATGTATGTATGTATGTATGTATGTATGTATGTATGTATGTATGTATGTATGTATGTATGTATGTATGTATAGAGAGAGAGAGAGGGGTTCAATGGAAAACCACAATGCACCTGAAAACTTGTGAAAACCGCACTGCACCACCACAAATGCATCAAATTTCCTGCGTGATGCATCAAAATCCCATGTGATGCATCACCTTATTTACGATCCTGCCACCACGTTTTTCATGAAATGCACCAAATCGGACGGTATGCGTAGGTTTCCATAGTTTTCAGGTGCATAGTGGTTTTCCATTCAACTCACCTCTATATATATATATATATATATATATATATATATATATATATATATAGAGGGAGGTTCAATGGAAAACCACCATGCACCGGAAAACTTGTGAAAACCGCACTGCACCACCACAAATGCATCAAATTCCCTGCGTGATGCATCAAAATCTCGCGTGATGCACCAAAATTCCCGCGTGATGCATCAAAATCCCGCGTGATGCATCACCTTATTTACGATCATGCCACCGCGTTTTTCATGAAATGCACCATGCGTAGGTTTTCATAGTTTTCACCTGCATAGTGGTTTTTCATTGAACCACCCCTATATATATATATGGAAAACCATTATGCACCTGAAAACTTGTGAAAACCGCACTGCACAATCACAAATGCATCAAATTCCTCGCGTGATGCATCAAAATCCCGCGTGATGCATCAAATTTCCCGCGTGATGCATCAAAATCCCGCGTGATGCATCACTTTATTTACAATCATGCCACCGCGTTTTTCATGAAATGCACCAAATCGGACGGTATGCGTAGGTTTCCATAGTTTTCAGGTGCACAAAGGTTTTCCATTGAACCCACCCATATATATATATATATATATATATATATATATATATATATATATATATATATATACACACACACACACACACACACACACATACATGCATGCACACACACACACACACACACATATATATATATATAAAATATGGTTCGAGAGAGTACCACCCCTTATGCAGCGCACCAGAAGGTAGTAAGGTCCCACCTTTAAAAAACTTTTTTTAAAATTTTTTTCCTTGAACATGTTTTAATTAACATTATGAAGATCATATGTAAATTTCACATACATTCACATCTCCTAGCTCCTAAAAAATGATGTGAACACACACTTATATAAATTTGAATATATGTGAACACGTACTTATGTGATTCGTGTTTTCATGCACTTAGAGTGTTCGGATTTACGTGAAATTCACATATGCTCTGTGTAATGTTAACTAAAACATGTTAATGAAATTTTTTTTCAAAAAATTACGTTTAAGGGTGGTACCTTCTGGTTCGCTGCATAATAGGTGGTACTCGCTTGAACATATATATATATATATATATATATATATATATATATATATATATCGCAAACCCATGCTAATAATTATTATTATTGTTGGAAACAAATAAAAAATCAACTCAACAACCACTTTATCTCTTCATTCATCCACCTCCCATTTCAATGTTACAAGTTCCAAGATTTTGAATAAAAAAAGCATTTATATCCATTCTCTGTCAACAACTATGCATATCTGAGTACCTCCATCAAATATCAAGGAGCTTTATCCTCTTTTTACAGTTCCCTTCTCCATCAACTATGCGGTTTCGGATGCTGGTATTGACCCACCTAGGTAACACTAGTAAAATAATCTTAAGATTGAATTCGGCCTAGGATGGGAATATAATGGGTAGACCGTAAGTCTATAATGTGGTATATAAGTACTCTTGTATATCTTTAATCCTCGTAATGTAGCTAATATGGATAATGATGGATTGTGTTAAAATTTATGATATATAATGGACAAAACTCGTATTGTCTCCATTATTTGACTAACTTGATTGTGAAATCTTTTCATGTTAGATAATGACATAATTGTCATATTTGGAGGAGTATAAAATGTTTTCAAAGAATGAGAAAGCATGAAATGTTGACTTTCCAATAAGGAAAATGAGAAAACATAAAAGTCGATAACTTAATAATAAAAATGAGTTATGTGAGATTCTTGGCATGTTAATATAAGTGGCTAACCCCATCATTGGTGAGTTGATCATGATAAACTTAGGTGTATCAACTACATAACAATATCGAAATGTCGGATAGAATTGTAATGACACTTATATTTGAGCTATGAAATAGATGGTGATGTATGTTGTGGATGAACATACGTGGATAAAATCATGGAAGGAAAAGTGTTGTAATTAGCTATGAATAGTACCTATGTGAAATATTTGAATATGATAAGTATGCATATGCTATGGGATACATTTAGCTATGACTCATTACAAGAATATAGACACATTTAGTTTCCATGTGAACATTGGTAGTAGATTGTTGTTTGCTATATGCAAAATCATGTTCATAGAGATATGTCGGTAATGAGATGATATTTGGCATGAATCTCCTAATTCTAAACCTTTGGACTGTTAGTTGAGCATTTTGATGGCAACTCTATTTCTTGTATATGTACGCTTTGTTTACATTGACATGTTTTAACATGAACTATATGAACCATTGGGTATGCTAATGTAATTTCAGCATGCACGATTTACGAACTGAACATTGATTAGACCATGCTACAGTTGCATCTGTTAATGGATTGATATAATTGTCGCATTTTAGTTGAAGTTGATCATATTAGTTGTCATATGATCCTTGAACATGAGATGAATGCATGCTAAATTACCACTTTATGAAAGGATGATAAGTTAATTAATGATGATAAATGCTTACATTTTAACTATGCTAATTTGGTAACAGTTGGTTTTGTTTTGATAATGTACGAGGGAAGTAAGTACGCTATGAGCACTAAATATTAATAGGTTTCATTACTTGGTTACTGGTGATACTCCACGTAGGAGAGAATTGGTAATGAGATGACACATGATGCGAGATGTTATTATTATCATATTTTATTTTTTTTTTAAAAAATGTTGAAAATTCTTACTTTGTTAAATCATGATGACCTAAAAGTAGTTTTAGCTTATCTGTATAAAGATGGATTAACACATTTTGTATTGTATTTTAAGAAAAGTCGTATACTAAATGTCAATAAAGTAGTAGCCAGAGATTTGAGGTTCTCATAATTATATGGGTTAGAATAAAAAAGTATTTGTGATGTGATACATCCACATGTAATGGATTGAAGTTAAACTATGTGTAAACAAAATTTTGCTATCGGAAAGTATTACACAACTAAATAGACAATAAAGAAAAAAGAAATCAAATACTCAAGTTGCAAAATATGGCTGATTAGTATGAATTTGTCGAGTGCATAAATTTCATTTAAACGAATAAATTAACATCTTAGACCTGATGCTTACATAGTTACGTGAATGGATAATCCAAATATGAAATCGAAATATTAATCCTAATGGTAGGATACAGACGTGGTAACATAGAAAAAACTAGCAGTATTTTGGACAAACATGATAACATGTGTATATATAACAATGCCGGTTGGTAATCACGTTAGTCTCTTAAAAGTGCAAAACTATTTGAAAGTGAAAGTTAACCTTATCGAGTAATAGTAATTATGAAATCTCAAGGGATATGTGGCTAATTGATACATGTAGCATTAGAAATGAACTATATCCCTTAGACACTCACATATTGCATTTCTATGATTCTTGAACATCATTCCAAGGTGCATATATATTGGGTAAACTTGATTTAAAACTTAATACAGATTGTCTCATATGTGATGACTTTATTGGTTAAATAGTTAAGTTCATTTTGGATGATTTCTCTATGGACATTTTATATGTCTTAGCTAATGATGTGGTTTGGTCTTGTCTTATGTGACAAGACAATTAATTATGTAGTATGGTCAAAACATTGGATAATAACTCAAGCTTATGAGGTATTTTATGGTCTTAATGTTGAGTAGGTAAAAATGTTTGCTTTTGAAATTGACACGATGAGGAGTCACTGATCTATGCACGTATGTTAGATTCTTTTATGCACTTACTGTAGAGGAAACTGACATATTTTAATATCTCGAGATAATGAGTATTAATTATATATTGTCGATCATGTTATTTAATGAGTTTTGTTGGTGGGAATGACCAATATAGTTGACCGAGCCACCATGGGTGCTCATTTTAGTTGGTGAAAGATTATCAGCCATGCGAACTTGTTAAAATCATATGAGTTCTATTAGTAAAACTTGTCTATTGAAAGTCATAGTGACGTAACAATGTAATATGCTAAAATTTGACATGAACGGGTAAAGTGTAATTGGATTATCTGAATTATGTTATTATATAATGAGTAGTTTAGTGATTGGCATGAAAACCATATAACAATTAGTGGATGAATATGTCTCTATATTGAAAACTTGAAATAGAATAATGTGAAATATCAAGTTGAGAATATGTTATAACATCGTAGAAAGTTAAAAACATATCAAAAGAGGCATACTTGTAAAATCACCTACATTGATTAAATCTAAAACGTTGTATGGTTACTAATGGATACTAATGTATGTAGTACCCATAATTGACTTTGGGTATAAACTTTATGAAAGCTCATGCAATGATATCTCGATGTACGACCGAACGTTGAATTGAGAAAATTAATAAGTTAAGGTTAAATAGACCGAGATGCTGTTTGTACGTTGGAAACATCATAGAGGCTTGATGTTGACTTGGAGACGAAGGCGGGGATGATCATGGAATATCCGGCCTTAGATTGAAAGAAAAAAAAAAACTTGATTCCGTGGGCGGAATCCTTTTAAGTAGGGATGAATTGTAACACCCCAATAATTTAAAAAGGTAATTAACTTTGTGAAACAATTATAATTGTAAACTTAAGTGTCAATACTGTGACTTAATTGCCAAATATTAGTGGTAAGTGCTATTATTGGGACTTGAATGATAAAATAAAAATAAAATGTTGGTTTGTATTGGAATGACAAGAGTAGGTAATGTACTTTGACAATTAAATAATCATTTGTATGACATAAGAATCGATTAACGAGGTGTTTGAATATATTTGGTATAATTATGTCAAATTATCATTTGGATATTGAATTGTTAATTAAATACAAAATGTAGCAATGTGGTTTGTATTTTAGATAAAATGTGATAAGGAGATGGGTATATGTTGTCAACTAGTGAAGAGTGGGAGGGTGGAATTGGCCAAAGACCAAAAATCCCCCCTCCTTTCCCTTGAAACCGTGCATCACACACACACTTGCACACACTCATTTTCTTCTTGCAAACTTGGAGAGAAAATAGGAGAGGAAGCTAGGGTTTTGATTGGTTGATCATCAAAGTGAAGATTGAAGCCTATAAGAATCATATTTTTGTGCTATCCTTGAAGGTATATCATCATCTTCTCTACCTCTTTCTTGTTTCCTTTCTTTAGTTCTTCATTTTGAAGAACACAACCCTAAATGGGTTTTGTGATTGAGTTAGAAATTGACTCATCTATCAAGTGTAGGTTAATGTTTATTGTTTATAAATTTATTTAAGTCAAAAGTATGTAGTTGATTTGGTTTGAAGTGGTGATTTTGAGTAGGAGCTCCATTAGAGCTCTAATGGTGAATGAGGGATTGAGTTGTATTGATATAGCTTGTTTTATACAATATTTATGATTCAAATATGTTATATATTGGTATGGAATTGAATGAAGTTGAGTAGAAGCTCATTTGAGCCTTGAAGAGATGATATGAATTTAACCCATTTATGAACTCAAATGAGTTCATATGAATCAATGGATGACTTGTTGTGTTTTAGATGCATTTGAAGGTCTAAATGGTCTAAAAATGTTATATTAATGATTCCAAGTATTTTCGGGATAATGTCCAAACAAAAGGTCAAAATGATGTTTTGTTTTTAAACCGCACGCCAAGTGTTCGATAAAATGTCTTGAACGTATTTTTGGCTTAAAATTGGTGTGCGGATGACCAAAATGATTTGTAAACTCTTTGGTATAAATATGTTGTTGATATAAGTTGAATTGAAATGCAAAATATGTGTCAAATTGAGAAATGAGACAAATCTCAATTGATTTTCGAGTTTTTGGACAGCCTTGACATGCTGTCTTGTAAAATTCATATAAAATCACTCGAAGCTCCGTTTTGGACGTGCCATACGTCGTTGGAAAGCTAAGAGAGTGTAGTTTAATATAAAATAGTCATATGAAGCTAAATCGGACGTTAAGCAGGTCAAAAATGCTTAAGATTGCGGCTGACCTGCAGTTGGCGGAAATGATGATATCAAACTTTATAAATTCATATAGAATTGGTTATAGATCCGTTTGAGATGATTCAAGTTGGATATGAAAGATAAAATAGTCTACTTTATCTCACTTTAAAACATGTTAAGATAAGTTAACCTATAACAAGGTTAAAAACCTATTTTCCACAGCTAGATGTAAACAAAAATATGAGACGTTTGGTCTTGATAATTTGATTGTTTTGTTTGGAATGTTCATGCAACTTTTACTATGATATTATAGGTCATATGTAGACATAATTGGGAATACTTTTGAAGTTTTAAAGAACTTGTGTGACTTGAAGAATCCATGTTTCGGTTTGGGGCTTAACTTGAATCGGATTTTTATTTGGGACGATTATGGAGGCTGAAACCTTATTGCCGATCACTGTGAGTTCTAGCATTAGTGTTACATAATGTGCATTGCTTATTGTTGATCTATCTTATTGTTGCACATTGTTGAATACATTGTTGAGCCATTCGTTGATATCTTGATAATAATAGCTTATTCGTTCTCAGTTCTTCCATATTGATTCATTGGACATAATGAGAGATGACACATTTTAAGTGATTATTTTACAATTAATGCAAAATAATCATCCAAAAATTTCATTCCATCCATTCTTTTTCAAGCAATGACAGAACTTATTCTTACAACTAAATGTCATACAAGAGACATGGAATCTATATATTTTTCAGACTCCATATACACACATTATTTACATTCACACTACACATCAAATTCTAAATACAAAATAAATTAAATAAAAAAATGCATTAAGAATCAATTAAAATGAAGCAAAAAAAGCATAATACGACAACTACCAATTGTAGTAATGAGATTGAGGTGCAGGTGCATAAATGCATCACTTAACTTTCTTTCTCTATGGCCAAGGGAGCAGGAATGGCATCTCGCCTTTGACTTCATCGAATCATCGTGAAGATTTTCTTTCTCTATGTCCCATTGTATGTGTTTTGAGAACACCAAATACAAACCTGCAAGTTAACAAAAAAAAAAGGTTCAAATTTAAAAAACCTCAAGGTTGAAATATCACCCTGGGTCTCACCAACACAAAATATTGAGTCAAAGATAAAGGCCACCAAGATCTATAATCTAATAATCAATCTTGATAATTAATAGTCAATTTTCAGATTTGGTGATACCCTTCCTAGGCACAAATTGGAAGTATAGAAACCAAACACGTGTGAAGTAAAATAATATTCAAGAAAATATACCTCATAAACCAAGTCAAAGTGAATAGGAGAACACATAAGTCTTTGTTATCAGTCTCTAGTAACTAAGAATCAATAAAGCTATAAAGATGGAGAGAAAAGGTGGTCTTGTAAAGATGGTGATTAAAATTCTGGAATATGAAAATCTAAAAATGGAAAAGGGAAACCATCTTAACAGCATATTACAATAAACAAATGACTTCATATACGTGATAGTAGATGTAAGGTGCGGAACACTATGTGCACATTGAATAGCCAAACCTACCTCATCATTAACAAATCTACCTAAAAGTTAAGTCCATGATCCATTCCTTTTCAACACGAGTCATGAGTATAAGTTGCATATAAATAATATATATATTACATCTTGAGATTAATTAACAAATCTGACGACTATGAACATCAAAAAGAATAACAACAGCACCACCAATATAGCTTCCCAAATATTATAGTTTTGATATATACCTAATTATAGCTAGGGGTGTTATTCGGGCGGGTTAATTGAGTATCGGGTTATTTGGGTTTAAGTGTGTGGGTTAGCTAGCCGAACCCGAACCAAATAAGGAAACAGGTTAATCGGTTTCGGGTTAAATGGGTATCTGGTTATTCGGTTTGGGTTAAATGGGTTATTCGGTTTTGGTATAAAAAATGAAATCGTAATTTGGGTAAAACACGTTAAATGATTTGAGTATAAAAAATGGGTATTTACATATTTACATTCTATATATAAACAATACTAGTTATAATTATAAACAAAAAAAAACAAAAAAAAAATATATTAAATGAGTTATTCGGGTTATTTGGGTACCCGAATAAGCATGAATCCTAACCGTAAACGAACCGAATTACTTATTCGGGTACCATTTAACTCGAATAAGGAACCCGAAAACCGAATAACCCGACCTATTTAACCCGATTAAGGTTCGGTTCGGGTGTGTTATTCGGGTTCGGTTATTTTGCACACCCCTAATTATAGCAGCATGTATCTTTGAAGCCTCCTGTAGCATTACACTATGATGACCACTGTATCCTATACCAGCACTATCGTTCCTTTTCAGAGCCCTAGATCCATTTTTCTTAGGACTTGACCATCTAAAATTCAGGAAATCAATTTGTTATTGGTACATTACAATGCTGATACTAAAATAGTTCTTTTATATTTGAAAATATATAATAGGCAAACATAGAGAACTTACTTAAAAAATCAATCAATACAATTAAAAATCAGACCTCGTCCAGGCTTTGCATTTTGAGTGCATCAGGTATGTTTTGGTGCTCCATTTTTTGTATCTTCATTATGAATGAGGTCTATTGAACTCCATGACTCTTCCCGTCTCCTAAGGGTGGTTCAATGATGGTATTTGCCTTAGAATTATCTCAGTTGTCATGCTGAAAAACTACGAACAACAACCCAAACCAACAAATTTTGTGATTTAGGGAAAAGTGAGGGGGAGTAAATCTTAGCCATAAAAGACAAAAGTGAATAATAGAAGGTCAAGCGATGGAGTTGACTATGTTCAATATGTTCAATGCTAAATTCTGTGATTTTTAAAATTTGGTTTTCACATTTCAATTTTTAAAACCAGTTCCAAAATCGCTCTAGTCTTATTGAAAACCTACATGTTACAATACGATGCATGTTAAATTGTAAAATGTACACCCAAATTTCAATCAAATCCAGAAAGTAAATGAAATTAGTAAATAACCTGATAATATTTTTATGTGTAATAAGTAGCAAACCAAAAAATACATGAGTAGATTAAACTACTAATTAAAATTAAAAAAATATTTTGTAGGATAAAGTGAAATTGGTAGAAATCATATACCAAAGGGAATCAAAACTTTGTGTTGACGTGTCGATTGCATATATTTGAAGTTCATAAATCACTTGACAGAGATTGGATAGCATTTTGTATATTTTGCAGCCCTCTCTTGATGAAGTCGAGTCGGTATTTGAGGATCAACTTCAACCTGTGGAAGCATGCATGAAACACAAGCAAATAGATACATCCTACAATTCTACAAGGTGAAAAATAGACACCGTTTAATCGTACCAAAACTTTCTACATAAGAAACCATCATAATTAAACCAAACCAAGAAATAGTTCACAAACTTCAAGTAACAAAGCCCAGGTTGTATACCACCTTAACGTTTAACATGCTTACCCAACGAATAATATAGGTCCACCCCTGTATAAGTCTGCACAAAACCTTATGTATTGCTGGAAACTCGGTTATTAAACCTAAGGAATCAAAATCAACATCTTTCACTAAACCAAACCATCGTGAAAGGTATTCTTAGTTTAATACAAATTGAAACTCCAACCCACATAAACATAAGTTTAGCCTAATTAGAAGTAAATTAATGATATAATACTCAATCAAGCAATTAAAAAGTAGCTTTAATTACAAAAACAAAACATAACCCTAGATAAAGACACACTCCTTTTTAATCTCTCCCATGGAGAACATTGGTATACATAAACACTTGAAGTACATAACTCATTACACGAATAAATGAGATGTGAGAATTCAAAATCACAATAAAAAATCATATAAACTATCTGAATCTGATGAAAATTATAACATATTGCCTAGTATTTTAGAAGTGATATAATTGCTTAATTATTGTTGTAGTCAATAATATGAACATTGTCAGTAGATGATAACACATGAATTATGTAATTCAACAGTTAAAAATCCGATTATATCAAGATTCATACTGAAACAAACAATTCAACTGATGAAAGTACGAATATTCCAAAAGTAATGTAGCAAACGGTGAAGAAAATAATGGAGAAACATCATCACATTATTTGTGTACAATTTTTCGATTGATTATGTTTAGAGGAATGAAGTTTCACCTATGTCATTGTATTGCTGATTTTCCCCCTTTCATCTTATAATCCTGGAAATAAAACCAAAGACAATGCATCCCTTACAAAAAAGGTGTTTTGAGAATGGTAACAAAAATAGCAACAAATACAAAAGCAAAAGTGGAGCAACGTAGGAAAATGGGTTAATCGACATCAGAGAAGAGCCTTCGATAAAGCTTTCGGAAAAGCCGTCGAATGTGGACCTGGTAGAGAGTACGGAGCAGGGGATGATAACCCCTTTGTTGAGGAAACCTGCCATCCATCACCATTTTTCTCCTAATCTGCTGTGTGTCCTCGCAGCTTTTGATATCATTGCTTGATGATGGAAAGTTGGAAACCATCGACTCTCATCTTTTCTATCAATTTGTCTTTATATCTCTATCTCTAGTCAAGTGTGAAACTGAAAAAGCAGCACACAAAACCAATGAAGAGCGGTTTCACGTGCCGTTTGGATTGGATGATTTTAAAATAATAGAATTTTAAAATAATTAGGGGTGAGTGCATTATGAAACGAAGAGAAGTGGGAAACTTGAAATGCTAAAGGAAGCTAAATCTTTTCCTTTTAGTTTTTATCCAAACATGACATAGAATGAATTTTAAATCCATATCATAAATGAGTTGTTAAAATCCTACAAATCAAACAACACCTTAGTGTAGAAATTACCGATCCCATTTTTCCGGCATGAAGAAGAGCGGATGGGTAACACAATGTGTTTTGTGCAATGAAGGGTTGTAATAATGCAGTAATAGAAGTAAAGTAATTAACACGACCTGGATTAAATCTTGACAGATCTGAGGGCTGATAATGAAGGAGATGATTACACACTCTCTCCTTCATAGATAATATATAGGGAGAATTTGATAGTATCAATGACAAAATTTTCAAGTAAAAGTGAATAAGTACTTCGTTAAGTACTTTCAGACCCGGTTTAGGGCAAGGGCGGGGTGGACTTTAGTCCAGGGCCCAAAGTTCACCACGGCCTCAGAAAAAAAAATATGTTAGCAACCAAAGCCCAGTCCAAACACCTTTTCTAAGCCTATTCTTGATGAGCGGTCAATTGAGATGGAACGACCGGGCGATAATATGTTATGGAATACGTAAAAAGAAAAAACGAATCAAAGAGTTAATCAATTCTCAAATGAGTATCTATATAAGTTTTTCTAAAAAATATACTAACGGTGATTATTTTTAAATATATTTTAAAGGGCCTTTTTTATGATTATTGTACAGGTCCTCCGGAATCTTAAAGACGGCCCTGGGTACTTTTTGGTTGCAGTTAACTTTATTTGTGTTTTTTATCTAGCATTATTTTCTTGAAATTGAATAAAGGCTAATGATAAAACATACTCAAAAGCATTAAAAAATTCTTAACTCACATGGGTTGATTGGCAATTTGGCATCATTTTCTTACTTGGCGGCTGGTGCTTCATGTTGATTCATCTCTTGTTGGGTGGTCACGGTATTTTATTATTATTATTATTATTTTTTGCGATGGTCATAAAAAAGTAGAGTGAATTTTTGAAGCATATTCAATATAAAACAATTCCTAATTTTTTTTTTTGGGTTAAAACGGTATAAATGTATGTTACTTTACTAAAATTATCGAAATGACTAATCTAGTTTTTTATTTACTCAAATGGTACTTTTACTTAAAGATTACCTGTCGATATGATACATCTATCCGGTTACCGGGTTGACGTGGATATGGTATATAATAGAAAATTAAATGATTTAAAAAATTCATCGTACGTTGAAATAATAAAAAGATAAAAGTTTTACTAATAGAATCGGTAACCCGTCACAAAATGTATCATCTCAACAACAAATTCTCATTATAAGTATCATCCGGTAAAAAAAACTAGATTAGTCATTTAAGTAATTTCAGTAAAGTATCATACATTTGCGACTTTAACCCATTTTTTTTAAAACAATATTTATCTGGTAGGAAATGTTGATATGCTGGAGTGTTTCACCTACATATTCATTGAATCATTGTTAATACCTGTGTGGGGCTTTATTGTTTTCCTGTAACAAAGCTGTAATACATCATTAAATGTAAATTAAATCTAGTAAAATGTAAATAAAACTTAAGGCTTTACCTATTCATATATAGTTATTGTTTTTTAAAAGAAGTTGTTATTCGGTTACAGGGGCGGATCCAGAATATTTTGTTATCAGTGTCATTTTTTTTTAGTTAATGTAATTTATATTGTCAAATTATTTTCTAACATGGATCGGGTCAGTGAAACGGGTTGCCAACACAAAATTAACAAATACCAATATTTTTATAATTAAAATAGTACTAATTCTCAACCGTCGCAGTTGTGACCGACAAAATACATATTAGCTTCAACAATTGATAAACCAAATGATACAAAAGATTATTCCTAATTTCCACCTTTAATTTAGCAAGCTCGCGGACTCCACTCAAATTACAAAGTATTGGATCGTATTTCACATTCTCAATATAGTATTCAAGTTGATGCACAAGATTAACATTCTCATCATAATTAAAATCATTCGGATACATCTCAACCTTAATAACTTTGATGCATCAAAGTCCCAAAAGGACGGTCAGGGGGTTTTCAACATATTTAAGTACCTCTATAACCGATGAGAAGCGATGATATCAATCAGGGTTTTTTCAACCAAATGAACTGGTGTCTTCAACAAGGTTTGGGCTAGTTTTTTTCACGTTTTTTTAAATCTTTTGGGCCGGTTATTGAATCTTATCTCTTATCATTTTTAACTAGTTTGTTAACCCATGTATTACATGGGGTATATTTTATGAATGGTTAGTATCTTAAAACATATATAACTATAAAAACTATCTATTTATCTATACTATTAAAAGAGTAACTATACTCATTTCTGGTGAAGCCACGTGTCGTCACCATGAATCGACACGTGGCATTTATAGATTTTAAAAATAATAAAGAAATTTAAATCAAATCTATCCAAATCTAATATAATCCACTTTTAAATTCAAATCAAATCAGACAAAATCTAATACTCTACTAACTTATAATCCACTTTTAAATTCAAATCAAATCAAACAAAATCTAATAATCTACTAACTTATTAATTATAAGATAATATAATAACAGTTTGAAAAAAATATATAAGAAAATAATTACCCTTCATATATATTTAGAAATATACAATCAATAGGTCATAATAAATAATAATATCATCTTATATACTTTTGTTTAAAAAATAATATTTATATCTTTATCTTTTTATTTATTATATTTTATATAAATTAAAAATATCCGCGTAATACGCGGGTAATAAACTAGTTATTATAAAGACATCAAAAACATATTAATAATGAAATAATATAATTTGATTTACAATTGTTATTGGATTAATATAAAATGTGCAATTGAAAATGATGATATGAAATCAAACAGAAATAGCCTTTGAAAAATTCAGTGTATTTATTCACGTTCTCTTAGTCTAATATAATTGGATAATTGAATAAAAAAATGAACGTGAAAAAATTATTATGTAATTTTACGACGACACGTGATGATAAAAACTTTTTATTAATATACATAGATATAAATATAGGTTTTAATTGTAAGATATTTCATCAAAAAATTATTGTTAATATAATTAATTTTGTTGATTAATTGAGTCTCATAAATTAGGAAACAAATCAAAAACAAATTTTATTTACTTTTTATTGAATTAAATTAATTATAGTTGTGAATTCATATTTCATGCAATTCAATCACATACAAACAATCAATATGAACAATTATCAATCCAACACATTATATTGAATGATTAAAGAGAGAAATATTACATTGATGTTCTTGGTGACTTGCACAACACTTTTTCTCTCTATCAATCAGATCCGTATATGTGTATGTGTATTTGTGTAATCTGAGATTCATTTTTTTTTCATGCGTAGCATACATTTCTATTTATACACAATACACAAGTATTGTGTATTTACACATATAACCCCTAATCTATTGAGTATTTACAATTATATACACTATAATTGTTTCATCTCTATTATTTATTCCCAACATTCTCCCCCTTAGAGATGAACACTATTATTAAAGTAATATTCATTTCAGCTCTACAAATATTGTCCCTAACAATCTCCCCCTTAGAGATGAAATCAGTTTTCTGATAAAAGATCATTTCAGGGACTTTTTCGTGAATATTCTTCTATTCTCTGATCTCTGAATCTTCTTCTTTTCTTTATTTGACTCTCTCTGATCTTCACATATCTTCTTCTCTGAACTTCTCTTTTCTTGTATTTTCTTGTAAGTACACTCCCCCTTGAATCATGAATAGCTTTTTAATTCTCTCCCTTGATCAATTCATTTGATATGATGTAGCAATTGTCTTCAGTTGACTTCAATCTACTCAACTGTTGTCTCTGAACTTTAGTTTTTCTCCCCCTCATGATGATCATAAGAATTATGAAAATCATGCAAAATCTTCAGAGACATTAATTCATTGAAGTTTAAAGTAGCAGAAATACAACAACAATTACAATTTCAAAATATTTCAAATTGACTTTCTCCCTCTCAAACTGATATCCTCTCCCCCTATACAAAACCAACCTAACTCACTCTTCCTCAAAAATTTCACTCCCCCTCGAATTGATACTTTAGCTTTTCAGAATAAAAACAAAGCTTTTCAACTTTGGGGAAAATGAAACACATTCATTTTGTGAGAAAATGAGTTCAGGTCCACATAGGATTCCTGTTTCCACAATAGACAAAATCTATGTGACCTACGTTCAGCGCTGGCATGATAGTAACACTGGTAGGATTTCCAAATAGTCATCGTGAAATCCTTTATCATGAAAGAATCACTCATATTTGTTCCGGCTTAGTCACTTTGGACTAGCAGTTTATAGTCACGCAGACTGTCAGACTCGATGTGTCCTAAAAGAGTATATAATCAGCTCTAGACACAATGTGCATCAAATGAAGTGGGAGACCGGAGCAAATGTCTTCCTTCTTTCAATATCAATAATATCCAAATGATATATCGATAGAAATTTGTTATATCTCCATAATTATTGAAACAGAAATCTTTTAAGAGATAACTGAGTAGTTGGTGGGGTTAAGTGCATGCGTCACTGGGTCCATGACGTCTTTTTCAATATCAAGTCACCTAGGGCTTGATAGATTATGTGGATTACCCAGCAGACACAGTGTTGGTAGGATTTTATTTTCTTCAAATCCTTTCTCAACACTCAGCTCTCAGCATTTTTCAACTAAGCTCCCTCCGGCTCACTTTTAAGAAATGAATTCAGTCAGCTTTATAGCAAAAGCATGATCTGATGCACCACCATCTCCTTTCAACATCAATATCCCTCTCATTTACATTTTATCTCTGCTCGACCCTGTCAGTATCCCGTGATAACTGACACTTCTCAACTAATAAACCTAAAGAACCCTCACCCGCACAATCTATAGATGGTTTGCTTCTTGGGTAGGTCTTCCGGTTCTGGTTAGACCATAGAAGCGATATTTATGCCTATCACTCAGATTGGTGCATAATCGGAGTCAGCAGAAAAATTTTCAGCTTTGAAAGGTCATGAGATATGATGAAATCCAACTTATATGGTATTGGAGATGATATGCAGATAATTTTGAGAGATATCAGAATGAAATGGAAAATCTGATATATGATATGAAAAGAATAAGATTTTCTTGCAAGAATTAGCACATGGGAGATAACAGGAGAATCCAGTATAAATTGGAAGAGTTCTAACAAAACGAATCTTAGAAGAAATGAGATGATGAAAATCAAAGATTCAAAAAGAGATTAGATCAATTAATCTCAATGATAGATTCAGAGATTCATAAAAAAAATTTCTTTTCAGCTCAAAAACTCTTTTTATGTGTGTGTCAAATATTTTCGTGAAAAATCACACATAGTTTTGAAAAATGTCATCGTCAAAGTGCATCTGAAACTCCCCCTGGAAATAAGCACACACAGTTAGTCAACTCATAGAAATGAAATCAGGAGCAAAAAATTATAAAAATAAAACTCCCTCTTTGTCAATTTCAGCTTCGGAGTTGAATTCAGGGCAAGAATTCTAGTAAGATTTGTCTCTCAAACTGGGGTTCTAATCTAAAATGATTACAAGCCATATGTCGCCGAAGCTCGGGTTTCAGTCTGATGTAACTAAAAGCCTTTGTCTCTGGTTCAATGAAGTCTGAGTTCTAGTCTGAATTAACTAGAAACCATCTTGAGTTGAAGCACGGGTCTTGATCTGATGTAATCAAGAGCCTTTAGAAATGAAGAACGGGTCCTTATCTGAAATGATAAGAAACCTAAAACCTACAAAATTTAAGATGTCTTTGGTATCCAAACAGATTTGGATCCAGACTTGTTAGTGCTCTTGGGTACCCATTTCAAAACAGGTTTTGGTACCCACTTGTACTTGGGTTTAGGTACCCATTGCATGTTATAACTATCAGCTTCTCTTTCAAACGCAGAAAACAAATTTCTTTGAGTATGAGAAAATTGAATATCTGAATTTCTAAAGAAACTTGAATTTGAATGATCAGACTTTTGCGAACTCTTCTTTTTGAAAAAATGTCCGGTTCTTGCCTGTTTCTGATAATACTTGGTATTTTTCTGTGAAAATGTTTTCTGATTAGAATGACCAGTATTTTCAGAAACTTTAAGAAAATTTGACTTCGAAGATTCACCGGTGTAAATCTTGACCGGAAGTTGTTCAACAATTTTATCTTTGCCGCTGTGTATCTTTAACAGATACTTAAGTTTAAGATCTGAAGAAGAATCAAACTTAGCAGAGTTAGTTAGATTCACTTCACTTTCAGAAGACAAACCAGAGTGATCAACATTGGATTTTAAACACACTGAAGAAGGGGTCTTAACCTTTGACTCAGTTGATGAAGTAAACACATGTAATTGTTTTGTAAGATGAAGTATCTGATCTTCCAAACTTTTGATAATGACTAAATTTGAATTTCTGTCATGATCAAATGATTGGTAATCAGATTTAAAAGATTGTTCTTTGATTAAGAACATTTGTCTTTCATCTTTAAACAATTCATATTTTGATTTAAAATCTTGTTCTTTAAGTAAGAACTCATGTCTTTCCTTCTCAATCAAATCTTTAGTTAAAGACAACTCTTGTTGAAGAGCAAAAATTTCTTCATTTTTGTTTAAAATACAATTCTGATCAGTTGGTTTTGTCTTAGAAAGTGTATCTTCAAGATCCTGAACTTTCTTGTAAAGAACAGATCTTTCAGGCAAAAGATGTTTCAGTTGAGTTGCATTCTGAAAATTTTCTTGTTTCAGCTCATCAAGTTCTTTAAGTAATTCAGATATTTTCAATTGATGAGCACAACTCTCAGAGTTTTGTTTTTCTTTTAAGCGTTGAATTTCTTCATTCAATATTTGTACGTCACGTAACGCCAAATGTTTATCAGTATTTAACTGAATGAGAATGTCGTAATTGTTCTTACGAATCTTTTCAGATTCAGTAAGTTTGAAAATCAGTTCAGACTTTGACAATTGTTCAAATTCCATTATGAATTGCTAGAAATTGAATCTTCCAAGATCTTTTATGGAAAAACGGAGTGAATTCTGATAAAACTTTGAAAAACTATTTTCAGTTAAAGATTACTTATGAAAAATCAGCTCTGAAATGACTTTTTGACGTTAAAATTTCAGCTTTTCTGTATAAAATTGCCCGTAACTTTTTTCTGGAGTGGAATTGGGCCTCGAAAATTTACCGAACTGGCTATGCCTGTTCTAGAAATGTAGATCTCTTTTCAAGCTTCGATTTGACGTATGGTAGGCCTTCTAACGATGTTCCAGTCAAAAGTTATGACCAATTTAAGCAGCTAAGGTCAAATAGTCAAAAGTATGATGAAACTCGAATGAATAAGGACTCAACTCGAGTGAAGAGTAATGAAACTCGAATTATAAAGTATTAAACTCGGATGGTTAAGTGTGAAACTCGAATGAAACACAATCAAACTCGATTGAAAGAGAATGAAACTCGAATAAGCTTGATGAAACTCGAATGATGAAGTATCAAACTCGAATGATGAAAGGATCAAACTCGAATGATTAAAGACTAAACTCAGATGATTCCTTATGAAACTCGATTGATACTTATGTTTTCTCGGGTGATAAGTTTATAAAACTCGAATGAAACATATCCTTTCTCGAATAAGTCTTTGATCAACTCGAATAAAACATAAACTTTCTCGAATAACTCTTTGATCAACTCGATTGACTTCTTTGTAAAACTCGATTTACACTATGACCTTAGTTTTGCCCGAGTTTCATCATTTTTCAACAAAAAACAAGTTCAGATTCAAAAAATTTAACAAAAATTCATGAATTGATCTGAAATTAACAACGAAGATTCGTTTTTCACACAGAAACAACTTTTGTGAAACAACTTTATCCAATTCTCGATTAAAAACCAAAAATTAATCAAAAACTTCAAAAACACAAACTTTTTCAATAATTCAGAAAAATCAAAATTAAAATTTATGTGTTTGGAGTTATGATTTGACACTTAAATCCTCAGATTCGTCTTTAAAAACTCTACACTCGATCCAAAAATCAAACACTTTCATCCACAACATCAAAAACCATTTTGAATTTTCTGATTTTCGAACCAAAAAAATGTAACAGTGTTTTTCAAATTTTCGAATTTCAGATTTTAATTCATTCAAAATCACTCAAAAATCAGCCACATTAGTCTCTGATACCAATTGTGAATTCATATTTCATGCAATTCAATCACTTACAAACAATCAATATGAACAATTATCAATCCAACACATTATATTGAATGATTAAAGAGAGAAATATTACATTGATGTTCTTGGTGACTTGCACAACACTTTTTCTCTCTCAATCAGATCCGTGTATGTGTATTCCTCGATTCAATACAGCATGCGTAGCATACATTTCTATTTATACACAATACACAAGTATTGTGTATTTACACATATAACCCCTAATCTATTGAGTATTTACAATTATATACAATATAATTGTTTCATCTCTATTATTTATTCCCAACATTCTCCCCCTTAGAGATGAACACAATTATTAAAGTAATATTCATTTCAGCTCTACAAATATTGTCCCTAACAATCTCTCCCTTAGAGATGAAATCAATTTTCTGATAAAAGATCATTTCAGGGACTTTTTCGTGAATATTCTTTTATTCTCTGATCTCTGAATCTTCTTCTTTTCTTTATTTGACTCTCTCTGATCTTCACATATCTTCTTCTCTGAACTTCTCTTTTCTTGTATTTTCTTGTAAGTACACTCCCCCTTGAATCATGAATAGTTTTTTAATTCTTGTGACACCCTTGCCACAACAACCACCAATTACAATACACCCAGGATTAATTACCAACATACAATAACATAATGATCTGATAACCTAAATTAAGTGCGGAAGCATTAAAAACATAAATAAAGTAGTGCAACAAGTGTTAAACACCCTACGGTGCTATAAGGTACCAAGTCTAAGTCTACACACCCATACATCTATTACAATCATCCAGAATATTTTACAACATTGTCCAAATCACCATTACCGATCAAATAGTGCCGAGTCTCCCAAATCTTCCAAATCGACCTAACTAGAAGGTCCAGCAGTAGATTTTCCTTTGCCTGTAAAATAAAAATCAACAACTAAAACGTAAGCGAATGCTTAGTGAATACATAGATTACGCATTTTATAAGTCTTTATGAAGCCCAAGAGTATCCCGACGACAAACGTCGTATACTCTCTTCGTACACCAAGTACGGACCAGAGCCGCAGCCCCTTCGAGCTCACAGCTCGGCATTTAGACATACCATCTGAGACAAACGTACGATCGGGGATGACATACTGCCTACCGGGCCTAGGAGGGATCAGCTCCAGGTCATATAGCACAGTAACATTAGAGTAATCGATGCGACCCACCGGTCCATCACTAGATGCACAACAACCGAAAGGACATGCAACAAGTAAGAATGTGCATCTAAATCTACGCAAGTTAGTAGAATTCCAAACAATCAATGAAACAACAGGTCTCAGCAGGCAAAGCTTACATAAAACAAATATAAACATGCGAAATCTACTGTACTCACAGTGGGTGCGTAATTTATCTTTTAACCGATATTATTTCTCTTCGGGCTTTCAACCGGATCCTCCAAGTACCCCACTGTGGGTTAAACAACACCACAAGGGACCTGTTATATCAATTACAACAATTTCCTCATATCATTAACCGTTTAACTCATAAAAATCAAGTCTCGTAAGTTTTGCAACGTTTTCCCCCATTTCGGGTCTACATCCAAATTTGAACTATAATTAAGTTTGAAACCCATTTCAAGTTCCTATATTGCCCCTTTTTAATAATTCTTGCCATTCTATGTGTTGTTTATAAGTTTCATTCAAAATATACAAGTTTAGAGAGTATATTTCTCAATTTTAGGCATTAAACTCGAATTTAATGGGTTAGATTCGAATTCCAAGCATCAGAATCGAATCCAAGCATCAGATTCGAACTAAGCTTCGAATCTAGGCTTAGATTCGAACTCACCTTCGATTCTATGGTTAGATTCGAAGCCCCCCCCTTAGAATCTAATAGTACACCTTCGAATCTAGCACCAAACTCGAGTTTGTTCTTGCATTTCGACTCTGTTCTTGACCCATTCGAGTCTGTTCATCATTTCAACTTAAATCCTTCATTTCTAAGGCAAAAATCACTAATATATCATGTATAATACCTAGATTCGATTCTACTATGCATATACTTTCATATTCCAGCAATATTTCAAGCAAAACAAGCTTAAATTTGCATAAAATGACAGATTCGAATTCTAGTTAACTTCAAAACCGAAACTATAACTTAAAAGGTTCGATTCTTACCTCAATTCGCACGAACTCTGAAATCCGTTTGTATATTGTTGTTGTACTCCTCGATACCTTTCCGATGACGTATAATTCTCGAAAATCCGACGGTCGGTTTGTGATATATCTTAGAGAGATGTAGAGAGAAAACTTCTAGAGAGATAGAGTAGAGAGAGAGTGTAAACTAGAAAATGAAGCCTATTGCCCTTTATATACTACTTTCGTCATTTTGCCCATTTCACCACTCGACTTAACCGGTTTCATAAAATACTGATTTAATCTTAAATATATCATAAATAACTTTTAAATTCATAATAATCCACATAATTGATTCTGAGTTCAATTTTCTCAAAAATAGCAACAAACTTTGCTAAATATCCAAATACATAATAATCACCCAAATTCAACTTAAATATAAATACGTTTTCCACTTAATTAACCAAAATACATCAAATTAAATCCGTGGATGTTACAATTCTCTCCCTTGATCAATTCATTTGATATGATGTAGCAATTGTCTTCAGTTGACTTCAATCTACTCAACTGTTGTCTCTGAACTTTAGTTTTTCTCCCCCTCATGATGATCATAAGAATTATGAAAATCATGCAAAATCTTCAGAGACATTAATTCATTGAAGTTTAAAGTAGCAGAAATACAACAACAATTACAAATTTCAAAATATTTCAGATTGACTTTCTCCCTCTCAAACTGATATTAGATAATCACTTTAGAAAGAGACACGTGTCAAAAATTGTTTTCTTTTATTAATATATATAGATAGATATAGATTCTATTGGGTTTCAGTTTTTTCTTTTAAGTTTTTAGGATTAAACTCAGTAATATTTTAATAAGTTTGGGTAACGAAAACAACAAATATATATATTAGATATTTAGATAATACTATCATAAAATTTTTGTAGGTGTCACTCGAATTTTTGATACATACGTAACTTAGTATTCTAAAATTTTATCGGTGTCGAGTGACACCCCTATTATAATACTACATCCGCCCTTGTTCCGTTAATTCAAGCAAACGGGTCAACATGTTGATAACCAAAAGTCATACATTTTACATAATTTTACGTAACCAAAAGTCATAAATTTTACATAATTTAAAAAACCCGGTTCATAAATTATAATTATGGTCTAATGTCCAAATTTCACTAAACCAAAAATAAAAAAATAAGTTGAGGTTTTTTATAGAAAAAAATAACATGAAGGAACAAAACGCAAAAAAAAAAAAAAAAAAAAAAAAAAAAAAAAAAAAAAAAAAAAAAAAAAAAAAAAAACGTTAAAACATGTTGGGTTTTTTTTCATAATAAATCATTCGAGCAATGAATCAAAGCCTTGTAAATATTAATAATGACTAATGGACATGTAGTGCTAGATATGAACATTGATACATTTTAGCAAGATATAAGTTAAATTATGTTGTTACCACTAAATTAGTGCACACCAAATTCATCTTCTACTTCGCAAGTCCAAATTTTCAAATACATTTGTTACACAGAATATCCAAAATATCGCTCTATTCATATTTTAAAAACGACAAAAAGAATTCCACCATGTTGAAATTCACAGTCAAATATTTGATTTTACAGTTCACGTGGATCTCTTTACAAGGTTAACACTAGTTTCATTCTTTTGTTAGTTGTGTTATGAAGCCTGTTACATTTCTCTAGAACTCTAACTAAGAAATTGAGACCAGTTTTAAAGGTAAATTTAGTCCATTTGACTTCTAAAAAGAGTGTTTTGGCTCGTGGAATGAATTTTGAAAGATTCTTTTATAGTGTATTTCTATTCTTCAATTACATGAATAATGAACAAAAATGTGTTTAGATTCAATCAAAATATGTGGTTGAAAGAATCTATCATTTGTAACTATTCGTAAATGAATTTGGATTACTAAAATTTCACATAAAACTTATCCTTAGCTAGTCATCAAACATAAGATTTAAATTTTAAATACAAATAAAAATACTCAACAGTTTGCAAATCTGAATGTAATAAGAGTGAAGGGAGTACTATCATTTCCCACATTCCATCTTCTTGTACACTTCAGCGTCACGTTATATTTTTCTGTTCACATTTCTCGCATCTGTAAGTTGAAAATACTAATATTTCTTAATATTTCCATATTTCTTATTTAAAAAAAAATTATTTTAATTGATTAAACAATAAAATCTAAAAATAATTAATTTTATAAATACTTAAAACGATTACATAAAAATTAGGAAAATAAAAATTTACAAAATTACGAATCTAAAAATAAAAAATTACGAAACTAAAATTAAAAAGTTACGAGACTACTATTGTTATTCCCAAAATTACAGTTTTAAAAAGTATATACACATGTATATAAAATTTGTAACAAATTATCTCAATATTTTTTAGTTATATACAATGATAACTAAGAGTTTATAATACAACCAAAATAAAAAATATATACGTAAAAAACTTATAAAACGTATAAAATAAAAAAAATAAGATAATTTAACAATAATTTATATGCACACATAATTTATTTAAACTATAGTGAATAGTTTACATTATAAAGTTATATAAACATAAAAATATATACTATGAGATTAAATAGGACCGGGTCGGGAATCAAAACATTTCCCATCTTCATTCCTGTTCAACTCGGCTTCGAAGAATCCTCAGTCAAGTCGTGGTCGAATTTCGAGTTTTCTACTTGGTCGGATTTTTTCGCATCGGTATTTATTATTATTTTTGTGGTTGAATAAAATTTAAATCAAGTGGTGTATTTATTATTATTTTTCCGGTGCAAACAGTTTTTAGTTTTTTATTTTTGCAAAATATTGGGTGACTGTTCAAAGAAAGGCTAGATTTAGAGATGCAATACTCGGTGTCAGTAGCAGCAGCATTACCAGTAGCGTTCGGTGGAGTCAAAAAGTCCGGGTCTTGTTCGTTTCGGGTCAAATCCATCTATAATCCGACGACGCCCAGCACCTTAAACGATCCTTCGATCATGGCGACTCCGAAATGGGCTCAGAAGACGATAACTCTTCCTCCTCACAATCGTGGATGCCATCTTATCACTCCTAAGGCAAATACTCTATAATCTTTGATCTTTGCCTTTTTTATATATATATATACGACGTCACTGCTGTGATTGGTTTGATTTTCGTTTTAGGTAATTAGGTTTTGTGTTTTTATATGATGCCCTTTTATTACTCAGGATTTTGTAATTGAGAAATGAATTTTGAAGAGGATATGGAGCTCTTCTAAATAATAGTTTGCTTCAGTTCATTCTTATTGAATTAGGGTTCTAAAAGAACGCTTAATTATGAACACCATAGAAATTAGAAAATCAGGCCCGTCTCATGGATTTCGGTGGCCCGTGCTTGTGATTATAACTTAGTTCTTTTAAATATTTTAAATAGTAAATTAGTCATTTTGAGACTCAACTTTAACAGGTAAAGTAAAGTTTGTACATAAAAAAAACTGATTAGTGAGAAATTATAATGAATAATACGAATTAATTTGAATTTGACATGAATTCCATCATAATGCACCGATGCACAACTTATACATGTGAAATACAAAAAAAAATTATTGGTATAAATTTAAATCTTTATTATAACCGGGAGACCCTACGAAATTGGGGGGCCTTGTGCGATCGAGTCTTTTGCACATTCTAAAAGATGCCCCTATATAAAAAACAGATACCCATTTCCCATTCTAGTATTCTAGAATGATTGAGAAAAAAGAAAAATTCCGGAAACCAAAGACGAAGAAGGAAGGCAGAGAGTTCTTTCTCATAGCGAAATTCAAGTGCCTACTCATGAACTAAATGGAGAATTGATCATAATGTAAATTTCATTTTCTTTCCTTTCCTTAATGTTTGAAGTGCATGAACTAAATGCTGGATGTAAGTTCTTTGCACTTTGCTAGTGGAGCTTGAGGAGATACTACAGAAAATAGCAAGCAACTTTGAGAGCACTCTCGTGTCCCAGTGCGAGCTGAGTGGCATGCACTTTGCACACTTGAGATTCTGATTTAGTTTGTTTTGTGACTTTAATGCAAAGAATAGCAAGCATGTGCTCGAGTGCGAGGCGAGTGGCGCGCACAGGTGCACTTTGCACTTCGTTAATGAAGCTTGAGGAGACGTTTTTGCATGAACTTTTGTTTCACAGTTGGCAATCTACTACAAACATGAGCAAAGAACTTCGAGAGTGGCACATGTAGACACACTTTGTACTTCACTGCCGGATCTTGAGGAGACCTTCGCCAGAGCTTCTGTACAGTTGGCGACCTACCAAAAATTAGCAAGAAACCATGAGAGCCGTATCAAGCCCGAGCACCACTCGAGTGGTGCGTGTAGGCGCACTTTGATAGTGGAGCTTGAGGAGCCCTTCGCTTGAGCTTCTGTTTTTGTTAACAGTTGGTGTCTTGGTGACTTACTGTTGAAAATAGCAAGAAACTTTGTTTGCACTCTCTTGCCCGAGCGCAAGCCAAGATGCATGTGCAAGCGCACTTTGCACTTCACTACCGCAGCTTGAGGAGCCGTTCACCCAAGCTTTTGTTTTTGGTAACAGTTGGCGACCTACTGCAGGTAATAGCTAGTAACCTTGAGAGTGAGGCCGGGTACAGTACACCGTTTCAAAGATGTGGAGAAAATCAGGGGGATGGGTGGGTGGATGGGGAAGTTAGCACCGATATTTTAAGGTTTGGAAGTGGTCATCTCTAGTTTTTCCGCCTCTTCTGTAAATATGAAGGCTACAATATGCATCATATCAGTAGAATGAAAAAGCTAGAAAACACTCTATAAGAAGGTTGTTCCTTTTCGGCTTAAACAAGGCTGCTCCGGTCTCGTTTCATCATGTCACAGGAATGAAATGTTCATTCTTTGAATCGGTAGGGAGGTAAGGGTCAACGGGGAAAACATGTCATACGAATGGAACGTTCATTCTTAGAACACACCTCTTGAAACACTTTCGTTGAGTAGAGGAATGTTTTTTGAAAGGGAATTGGCGTTCCATGGAATTTGACGATTAAACATGTCGTGTGAATGAGATGTTCATCCTTTTTAATACATTCTTTCATAACCTATGAACTAAACAACTCCTTAGCATATCATAGGCATTATGAGTGTCTGCATAAGAGTTTTTAAAAAACTTATCTGTTATAAAGGCTGTTTAACTCTATCGGGTTCAAATCATATACAAAAAGGAGTCCGTCTAAACCCGACCTAAGAGTGAAGTCAACATGTACAACTTACTACCAACAGTCTACAAAAGATTCTTTAGTTGCTTTACCTTTCGATCCTGAAATGTTGAATAACTAAAGGGTAAGCGGAAGCTTAGTGAGTAGTAGATTAATTATGCATTAAACAAGCATATAATAGTTAAGCAAGTCAAATAATCAGATGACACGTATTGAAACATTTGGAATATCAGTATTACGCACAAAGGTGTAACCTAATGCTTTTTGTGATCTCGGGAACAACCACATTTTAGGACCAACACATCCATGTTAGGACAGAACAAATCCAACCATACATGGCACCTGACAGCGCGAGCTACCTGTAGATGGTAGCTAGCCCTCTAGTATCATAGTATTGCACATGACTAACGATTGTATGTCTGTCTGAGACTCTGAGTATTTTCATAGAAGTATTGCACAAGCAGTTGTTATAACACAACCTCGACTTGTCAAAGTGATTTTAAATTATGATTGACTTTTAAAGTTAAAGTTCATGAAATTTTTGGAAGACTTGGGAATTCAACATAATTGACAACAAATTTAGGAGTGATGACATTAAATTGCAATATGAATTGACGTGAAATGACAAGTGTTACATTTATGAACAATTGATATTGATTTACATTCATGTTCTTTGCTTTTTGACAAAAAGACAATTGTAGTCCGTCTGGTTTTATGGTATACTCAAATCCAGTCCCTAAACCTTAATAATTACATTTTTCATCCCTATTTTGCTAATTTGGCCCGGATTTAGTCTCTGGACTGTTAAAGTTAAAGGCCCAACAATTAACTTTTTTAAATGACCGTTTTACTCTTTTTAATGGGACGTTTTTAGTCCCTGTGATTTTTATTAATTTCAATTATAGTCCAAACTTTATTTATTTTTTAATTTTTTTCTTTTATTACTATATATAATTTATTCGTAAATATACTTATTTTATGTATATAATTATTTTCTTTAGTATTTTTTTTTATATACTTAATGTTTAGATCGTTATCTTTATTAATTTGGGAATATTGTTTTTTTTGTTTATAAATTTAGTTTAAATATCTTTTTCTAAGTGTAAACTTAATTTTTTAGTTTAGTTTAAATCAAATTCATGTAGTATTACTATTTAAAACGTGTATTTTCATTAAACAATATAAAAAATAGATTATAATATCATACTTATAATTAATCCTTCGCTTCACAAAATAAAAATTATTTTAGAGTAATAATATTTTTATTAAAACCATGATTAAAATAAAATCATAAATATTCTGTTGATGGTAATTTAAAATTTTAATTAAATTATATGCGTTAAAAACATTAGTTCAAAAGTATGAAATTTTATTTTATCATAATTCTTAAATTTCAGGAGCTAAAACACAATATATTATTTGTGCATAAACAAAATCTCGCGATTTATGCATCAACAAAATAAATGTTTTTACAAAAAATACCAATAAAACAATAAATTTTTAAAAAATAAATTTGATGAAAAAACGAAATAGTAAAATGGTTCTCCGGTTCTCCATTTAAAAACGAGTGCTTGGAACCCTCCCATATATATATATTTATACAACTTCATGTGTTGCACCAGATCTTGAAGGAAATTGGAGAAGATTTGTCTGGATTTAAATGTGGTCTTGCAAATGTTTTCTGTAAGTAAGCATTTGTGTTGATTTGAGTTTATGAAAAGAGTTTCATTAACTAGCAACACATTTTTTAATTTGTCTCATTTTAGTCATTGTACTTTTTTTTCATACCTTGGTAGTCGTACTTTCAAAATGCGTCCTGATATGGTAGTTATGGGTTTTTTTTCATGACACTTTTACCGTCACTTTATATTTTTAGTGGTCAACTTTAGCAACATTTTTTATAACTACCAGATTTGGACAGGTTTTGAAAATACAACTACCTGATCGGTACGAAAAAAGTACAATGTCCAAAATAAGACAAATGAAGCAGTATGTTGCTTTTTAATAACATAAACCCTTTTGAAAATTGATGATTGAACAATTTATGGATAATGCTTCCTTCGAATGAAATATGTAACAGTGCAGCATACCAGTGCGTCATTGACTATCAATGAAAATTACGACTCAGATGTTCGAGCTGATACTGAAACCTTTCTTAACAGGGTTGTCCCAGAGGTTTGTGACTTCTTCTTTTCGTTTATACGGCAGTTTATTATATATCTGACATAGGGCCTAATAATTGTGTTCTTTCAGGGGAGATCTGCACCATGGAAACATACCCTGGAAGGTTAGTTTGCACATACATGCATGCGATCCAATGTTGTAGAAATCGCTAGGCGGGAGTCGGCCGGCCGACTGGGGACTAGGGAGTAGTCGGATTGAGATTTTTTATATGTAAATTTTAGAATTATACATACATCATATATAATATATATATATATATATATATGTATGTATGTATGTATATATATATATATATATATATATATATATATATACATACATATATATATATATATATATATATATATATATACATACATATATATATATATATATATATATATATACATATATATATACTCAAATATAAATATAATTAATCATAACATCCAAAAATATAAGACAACATAATTGTTAAAATCTTCAAATACACATACTTCAAAGTTCAAATATAGAATTCTAGTTCATTAATATTATAATTAGAATATTAGATGGATGTTCCTTGATCTTCTTGACCATATTGTTCAATGATTTCAAAGTACAAACCCTAATCTGCATCTTTTTGTCTTTTATTTTCTGTTTTTTTTATCAAAAATTTTTTTTAAAAAAAGTTGACTTTGACCCGCCTAGGACCGCCTAGGACTGCCTAGGCCGATTCCGACTAATTCACCCCGATCACAAGCAAATCGCATCGGCAACCCTCCGAACAGCGCCTAGGCGCCGCCTAGCCGGCTGCCTTGGCCGATTTTACAACACTGATGCGATCCGTCCAATTGGTAACATGTTTCCTAGTTGTATGTGCTGCTTTTTTCTCAGTTTGGTGCCTTGCTGAGTTGTACTTCCGTCACTTTGTTGCTTGACCTTAATACTCTAAGGAAATTGACGACATATGAGAGCATAAGGAAAATGTCACCAAGTAGCAACATACTTTTATACGATTCTTTCATTTTGGTGATTATAAATCTTATCATTCAATTTGGTAATTGAAACTTTTAGATGGGCTATGGTGACCAGTGACAGGTCAACATGATGAGATATCACTTAAAGAGTTTGGAATGACCCATTTTGGTAAATAAAAGTTATGAAAGACCCATTATGGTAATTAAATCAGAAAAAAAATTATAATAAGTGGCATAGCCAGAAATTCAATACACAGCGGGCCAAATTTATTAGTTGAAAACTTAATAGTAAATAATAAGAACTATAAAATAGCAAAAATATATATAGTTCAATAAATATTGTTACAATGAATTTGTTCACTTAGAAAGTTTAATTGGAGACAACATTTTGTTACTTCTACAAAATTATCTAAAAGCTGAATCTAATTATCTAAACTGGCAAAACATACAATTATAGAGAACATTAAGCAATGAGCAGCTAGTTATAGGAAATAGTATTATTATTATTTTTCTAATCCTAAAGATTCAATCTAGATAGCAAAACACTTTTATGGTGTTTTGCGTATGGAATTTTGGCTGTTATAGAACTAAAGTAGTATAATAGCGAATGAGAAATTAAAAATAAAAAGCTAATCCACAAATTACAGATACATAATCTACAATAATGCTTTGGCAAGTCTTGTGGGTGGGCCAAAAAATTATAACTGGGCTATGGTAGGTTAAAACGTTTTTTGAGGATAGGCCATGGCTCACCCTCCATCCAATGTAGCTACGCCTCTGATTATAATAACAAACATTATCAACTACTTGTACTTCATTCAGTTTTATACTTTTATGTCAACATTTGTACGTCACTTTTTTCTTATTTTAATTAACGAAACAGGTCGTTTCAAAACGTTTAGTTACCAAAATGGCTGTTCCGAAACATTTAATATACCAAAAAAGTTTGTTTGGAACTCTTTTTAACAGCCATGCCAGCATGTTGACTGGTTTAACCAGTCATTGGTGGCCATAAATATCAAAATAGTCAATTCCAAAAGCTTGATTACGAAATTGGATCGAATAAATATAATTATGAAACTGGACTTTTCACAAAAGTACATTCTATTTAGTAACATCTACCCATGAGATATCAATATCAAACTTGAATAAGTCTTGAGTTGCTTTGCTGATGCAGACTTGTTTTAACATTAATGTTGTGTATATGCAGGTCCAGATGATATGCCAGCACACATCAAGTCTTCAATGTTTGGCTGTGCTCTCACGTATGGATATCTTTTTTCGTATTTCTTTTTCTTGTATATGTATTCATGAGAGTTCTGCTGACATAATCAAATGTCAGGATACCAATTACGAATGGACAGCTTAACATGGGAACTTGGCAGGTATGTGATAATGTCAAAGGTTTAATAAAGATTATGATTTCTTAAATTTCTAAGATGATGCACAGATCTATTAATTCTATCATATATTTTCTTCTATGACATCAATGGGGGAGGTTTGGTTGAACCAATATCAAGGCCCAAGAGCTTTAGACTTTTAGTAGTATTGTCAGTTATTCGTGTCCAATGTATATATGGTTCAGGTGTATATGTTAGAAAGTCTAATCTGCACAAAGAGTAATACTAAACGCAAGAATGATTTCACCTCTTATTATTGAGAATATGTAGCCGTTAAATAGGCAAATACGCAACAGAAAGATAGTAAAATAAACTCTAAGATCACTACATAATCTGCGTGATTGACTCCACTAAACTCCCAAAGAATAGGACAACTTTGACCAAGACTCCAACAGAAAACAGTAGAAATTAAACTGCCAAAATAAATAATTATTTTGCTGACATTCCTTCCCTTAATGTGAACACTTTATTGCTTTAGTTAACGTCATGATTCTTCGAAGTGCAAACACCCATTAGTCTCCTCAACCCTTGAAAGAGACCCAAACTAAGAGGCTTCGTAACAAATTCTGCCAGTTGATTTTCACTTTGACATTACTCGAGCTGGATTGATCCATCATGGCAGAGATCTCTTAGAAAATAATACTGTCAATGTGCTTGCTTCTTCCATGAAGAACGAGATTCTTTGACGGCTCGAGTAGTAGCTCCTTCTTGCGAAATCATTGTGGAACGTTACGAGTGAAATATGGTTTTAAGTATTGGAACCAAGTCAATGTTGGGTCACGACAGTCTTGCTGCCCACGACAAGCTCCCATGAAGACCACCTGAGTGGCCATTATAATAAATTAAATTCCACAAATTGGGCTCTAGGGAGCATCAAACATGGTTTTAAATTTTTAGACAAAGATTCACTCGAGTCGTGATCCCCCTAACCCGAAAGCTGGAGAATGAGAACTTCTAATAACGTGATGGAGGGGTGTTGACTGTTGACACAAGTATTTCTTTTAGTACCTAATTTATCATTGACTATACATTAGACCAATAATTGATACGTATTAATTTTTATATATTTACAAAAACACCATACAATCACTACCATATGTTTTATTGATCTAATGGTTTGTATTTATCCTTTACTCACCAAAAATTTATAGATCCATGGATCTCATCCCTGTGTGTGTGTGTGTTCTTGTGTGCCTTAAGTTTAATATTTAAGTCGTGTGTGTGTCTATGCTCCTAATCTTAAGTAATTTTTCTACTCCTAGCATTCTATTCCTGCATTCAATCCTAGCCATCCATTTCAAATCTCTAAAATTCAAAGTATCATTACGTAAACAGAGGAAATTCATAAGGTTTCCACAATTAGGGTGATATTAATGAAAACAACTATGTAATTCACTCTTACATCCCAACCCCTTTCGAATGTGGAAAAAGACCTAAAGGTATTGACTGATGGTGTGTGTACACTTCTGGTGGATCATTCGTACCAATCACACAAATTCGCTGTGAATGGTGGATCATTGACATGATCAATTTTTGTGACTTTATCTATGAAGGTATGATGCTCACAGTGGATATAAACTTCTAATGTTAGTTTATACATCTCTACGTAAAAAAATAAATTTTATGGACCCACGGTACCCTTGATTTAGAGTAGTCCTTTTTTGATCCTTTTATACACATATATATAGATTTATATATAGGGTTGAGATCATTGCAGAACTGTAGAATCAATATTCGATGTTGTCTATTCAAATTGGTAACGTTTATTCGATGTTGTTAGTATAAAATTCATAGGATTCAATGTAGCTAACTAGCCTCTAAGTTCATACACACACACATACATATACCCCTCTTCCGAATTTTTTTAATGGGTTTGGGTTATTGATAGTGGCTTGGCATTTGGCAATTAGAACTAGGCTATGATACCATGAAATTTGTTTATGAGAATGGTTACAAATTGATTCAAGATAAAGAGGACAAGGTGAATCAACATAACTCTCCTAACACATCAGTTAATTTTGTTTAGATCAACCTTTTTCACTACTAATGTTGCTGCCTGCGTTTTTTCTCCACTATGGTCCTGCTGCAGGGCATATGGCTGTGTGAGCATCGTGATGAACCTACTGCACGTAAAGTTGTGGTCACCCTAAATGGAATCTAAGGTGTGCAAACATTGGGATGCATCTTTATATATAATCTTACTTTTAAGGCTCATTTTATGTTTGGCAGTTTCTATTGTTCATTGTTGTATGTGCGTGATAACTTTCATCGAGTAATCTGCCTTGCTCTTGAATTCCTTCGTCTGTTAATTTACATGAATATGGTTCCTTAACTTTTCTAGTGTGCCACAAAACTTGTTGTGATGTAGGCTTCGATAATGAGAAAGGGGCAGCCGGCCCTAATCTCTACTTAGGCCAGCCCATAGATTAATTAAGGAAACATTACCTTGTTTTAGTCTATATAATCTCATGTACTATGTAATCATTCGTTATCACCTCATAATAAGAAAACCCTAGTTGCCCCCCGTGGACGTAGGTTAGAGCATCGACCGAACCACGTAATATTGTGTGTTCTCTTTTTTACTTTGTGTTATTGTTTGTGTGTGTGTGACGAGAGAATCCCTGTCAAAACTAACATGTTGTCTGCCCACAAAACAACCTCTAACCATGATGGATGATTTACATTTTTTTTTCCATCCATTGAGATACGAGTGAAATTCGACTAGTGATAATAGCTGCTCAATATCTAGTGGATACAGTTTGATCACTAATAGTTTATAATAACACTAAAATATATATTTTTTTAATCAAAATGGCTGATAAAACATGTAAAATTAATAGAAATAAGATAATTTAACAATATAAGACATATACAAAGTAATCTATAAATACTATTAAAAGAGTAAATATACTTAAATTCTAATACTCTAATAACTTTTAATTATAATACAATAGAAGTTTAAAAAATATTATAAAATAATTATTATTCATATATATTTAGAAATATAAAAATATAATAGGTTATTCTTATTATTACTATAAATATGTTGTTTATGATTTTTATAACAAAAAATAATTACTATTCATATATATTTAGAAATAACTTTATGATATTTAGAAATAAATTTTATTATTACTAAAAATATAAACAACAAAATATTAAAAGTATCCGCGTAATTCGCGGGTAAATAAACTAGTAATAAAATATAGTGAATAGTTTGCATTGTAAAATTAAAATACACATAATAATTTATATTTATATTATTAATAGGAACGGGGTCGAGGATTTTCCGGTTAAGTCCGCGTCGAGTTTCGCATTCCCCATCAGGGATTGTTTTTTTGCCAAGTCCGCAATGGTGAAGTAGGCAGCAACAGTGGCTGGCACTGGATTGGTTTCGGTCCAAATCCGATCCAATCCAAATCCGTTTATATACTTCATGGATCAATAAAGTCAATCCAACGATCCATTTAACGATCCAATAAAATGATCCATTCAGATGGATCAATAAACAGATCAGTCCATGATCCGTCTGGGTCGATCCATTTAACAAAAAAAATAATAATAATAACAAATTTACGTAATTTTTTTCACAATTATATTATTATTATTAATTATATTATTATTATTATTATTATTATTATTATTATTATTATTATTATTATTATTATTATTATTATTATTACCTACCTACTATATATATATATATGACTAACCATTACGATGCTACCCTACCTTCCTATCTACCCTACCCCTACCCAAGACATACCCTACCCACTGCTTACCCTATCCACCCACCTACCTCCTACCCATCCTACCCTACCTTACCCTACCCCTACCCTACCGTGGGTTTACCCTATCCCTTACCTTACCTTTTACCTACCCTACCCCTACCATACCCTACCACCTACCTACCATGCCCCACCGCTTACCCTATCCCACCCACCGCTACCCCGCCTTACCTCTTACCTGCCATACCCCTACCTATACCCCCCCTTACCCTATCCACCCCACCTATCCTACCCCTACCCCCTTACCCTATCCTCACCGCCACCCCACCCTACCTACCTTTATATATATATATATATATATATTTGGTAGGGTAGGTAAGGGTAGGGTGTTAGGGTCGGGTAGGGCAAGGATAGTGTAGGTAGGGGTAGGGTAGGGTAGGTAAGGATATGGTAGGTTAGAGGTAGTAGGGTAGGTAGGTAGGGGATATGGTAGGGTAGGTAGGGATAAGGTAGTAGGTAGGGAGTAGGGTAGGGGTAAGGTAGTAGGTAGGGTAGGTAAGGATAAGGTAGGGTAGGTGTAGGGTAGGTGGGGGTAAGGTAGTAGGTAGGGTAGGGTAGGTAGGGGGTAGGGTAGGGTAGGTAGGGGTGGGGTAGGTAGGAGGTAAGGTAGGTGGGGTGGCAGTGGGTGGAATAGGGTGAAGCGGGGGGTAGGTAAGGCGTGGTAGGAGTGGGTGGGTAGGGTAGGGTAGGTAGGAGGAAAGATGGTTGGAGAAGGATATGGGGTAGGGTAGGATGGTCTATAGCTGAAAAATGAAAAATTAAATGGGTCAATCTAGATCATGATCCATCTGTCAAAATAATTGGATCATAGATCAGATCATGATCCATTGGCTAATGGATCAAATCCACGATCCACTTAATTGGATCAGTGATCTGTTGGATCATGATCCAAATCCAATCCAATCCATCCATTGACAGCCCACAGTGGTTAGTATTGGCGATGAGATAATGTGACATCCGTTAGTATATATATAAGTGTATTCATAAAGGGTTTTGAACAACAAGCCTCAAGGAAATCAAACCAACGTGAAAAAGGAGACCCATGCTGAAGGCAGAGCTGAGGAGCAGTGGTCATGGCGCGACCATGCCCTGAGACCTGAGTCACACCATAACAATTTTTCTATCCACCAAGTTTTGCTCTAAACGTCAGTCGGTTTTGCTTAGGTATTATACTTGATTTGCACATGATTCCAGAATATTATTTGAAGCTCTAAGCAATCCAAATGTGTCGTTTACATTTCCTCCTCCTGGTATAACTATAGTTTCAACTTTATATTTATATTATATTTTTTAGCACTGATCATTTTTATGTTTGTACGTAAATATTATCTTTGTGATACGGCATATATGCACATACTCGGGGTTTTATGACACCATACAGAAATTAAGATATTGGTTTGGGGATTTTAATCGTAATCGGGCAAGAAATAGTAAAGAAAAAAATTCAATCATGCGCATGCTAAACTTAGAAATATTATTTGAACATTCGTTTGTGGGTTTGAAAGCATGTTATCCAATACTGAAGCGAATGGCTTCATTTTCGTTGGTTACATAACGAAATATTACTATTGCATGTTTTGCACTTCACAATTATACACGAAAGGAGAGTTTGCATGATGAGCTTTTTGCCCATTGTAACCAAGATGAAGAAGAAGATAGTGATAATGATGCTAATCAACAAGTATTTGACAGTGATCATCCAGTTGGAAGCACGACGGATCAACAATACATGAGTATTTACGTGATCAAATTGTACAACAGTTGATTAATGTTAGATAACTTTATAGTTTTTAATTTTTGGTTTATATTTTGGTAGATGAATATTCTAAAAATATTATGACATTTTTATTTTTTTATTGCAATGAGTGAAATGTTTAGTTATGTTATATAAATACTATACATAATTTGGATTTGTATTTAATTTGTTTTTATATTTATAAATGGAACAAACACATATATTTAGTTTGTTTTTATATTTATAAAACTATTGCATTATAACTAAAAAGACAAGTTTTCTAATTTAAAAAACAAATGGTCTTCTTTATTCAGCTTGAAGACCTTTGTGTAAGGTCTACCAATGCAAGATCTATCTAGACGCGGATCCGTTAACGAGTGCGGAATCCTCGTTGACGGTTAGACGGACAACTCTCAACCAACGGAAACACGGAGACTATTAGACGCTGAACGAACGACACACGAACGATCCTACGTACTAATTCTCTCCGAAACGGCACTCACCTAGCTGATAAACTCGAGATCGCCCTTTGCTTAATCCCTCACGAATTCTGCAAAAAGTCACTTAATGATTCGAGTCTATCCCTAATTATAGACCCTGATTCGAGTTTGTTGTGGGCCAACCTCGAATCTGGCCTAAGGCCCATTCGAATCTGTCCATCTGACAGATTCGAATCTAACCTATATTCGAATCTATGGACTCATTCGAATCTATCTCAGATTCGAATGTATCCCCTTAAGAAATTCGAATCTAGCCTTTTACATAAACAACTAAGTGTTTGAAACTTATGATATTACCTTATGACTGATTTTATCTTTGAGCTTTATGTTTGAACTTCTTGTAATACGTTACATCAAGTTCAAACATACAAACAATGATAAAAATCAATCATACATAATATATATACCAAACATATGCTAAATCACAATGTAAGACAACTTAGACTGCTATCGTCACACGGGATGTACCAACACTTTGTATCATCTTTTCTTCTTCTGAAGATCTCTGCAAACATGAAAAAAGATCTTTTACCTATAACATATTAAAAAACAACACCTAAATCTTTTTAATTAAACTCGTATGAATTATTCAGACACAAAATAAAACATGTATGCTTCTATCCTACTTTATCTATTCTTTATTTACTTGCACACCCATACAAAACAATAAATTTTGAGAGAATGGGAGGCAAGTACAGATGTGAGAGAGTTATTTCATTGTTTGTTTGAATACTTTGCTCCGTAAAACTAAAAGATTTGTATAGATTTGATCACCATCCATCTTCCTTCTCTCTCGAATTTTCATTTGGCAAAATAGGGGTGTTTAGTTGCGAATGAGGTGTGTTTGGTTAATCATTGTCATTATTGGTAAAAAAAAAAAGAAAAGTTATTGTTATTTTGGATAACTTTAAAGATATTTTTATAAAGATAAAATATAAAAAGTAATTACTTTCAACAATTTATCCATAATATTTTACAATTAATAACCTTTTATTGGAAAGGCCATATGGGTGACATGGTGAATTAGGGTGGAGATGCAAGTGGAGAAATGTTAGGATTCCTAACACTCAGGTTACTCGCTGAACACATATAATAACAACGACAATTGAAAAAATTTATACACTCGCCAATGGCACGATAATCATGTCTCGTAACACATGAACGAAGACACCCATAGTTGATGCATCCGGTACGAATAGAACATGAGCAACTGGAACTCCAAACCTGCAAAAACGAAATTATGTATGTCTTATTTGCCTATCATTTTATGACACTTTAAATAAATAATAATTTTATAAGGAGACAAAACATATTTCCAACAAGTTATGCCAGATCATAATTTTTCAAATTTGCTCCATGAACTTTATGTTACTCTTTTAAATTTTTTTTAAACAAATGCATCCAATAAAACCAAATAAATAATTTGATGACTTGATTCCCATAAAACTGTGACAACTTTTTATTACAAATTAAGGAATCAAAATGTACATGTCATCAGAAGATATTCAAGAATCCCAATCAAAACAGAGGACTTTGTCATGTTGATTTGTTGTGTGTTTAATTTGTTGATAGACAATTATATAAAAATGATATTAAATTTATATATTTTTAATAGCAACATGCTATTTATATTGTATATAAAAGATGAATATTTTTATCAATTTTATATGTATAATTTAAAAAAGTTATTTATTTACATAAATCTATTGAAATAATGTTTTTTTCGTTATCATTTGATAGAGATACAAATTTAATTTAATATTAGCATTGTAATTTTTACATACATGGACGTTTAAGCTTAAATTATAAACCATATGATTAAATTTCATATCATTTATTTATAAATGGGTTACCCGATTCCCCGTGGGTTTTCCCGCATACCCGATGGGGATCCCCGTTTAATACCCGCGGTTTTTTAAACGAGGACTGGATTTTCATTCCCCGCTCCAAACCCGCCCCATTGCCATCCCTAAGTCTCAAAATTGGCACTAGGGCAATGTTATCTACATAATTAGTGGCAGAATATGCTGATGCTGAGAGAGGTTAAAGATCCATGCTGTCCCTTTTTTTTTTTTTTTTTTTTTTTAATTTTTGCATATTGATGACACAAATCCTTTGTTTCTGATAGCAGATTTGAGCAACATGGAAAGTATGTTATGTTTTGATGTTGTGACCCCTACATGTTGGATTGTTGGTGGCCTAAATAATGGAATGGGTGTCTAGCATCGTCGCTATGCTAAATACTTTTACAAGTTGTAACGGGATTACCGATTAGTGAATGAGGTTGGTTATATGTTGTATATTTCTTTTTGATAAATCATATTTCGTTTCCATCATAGTGCCGTTAGATGAAGTGTACTTTATCAACGGTAACTAAACAACTGATTTCGAGTTCGATAACTTTACCTAAACCCGAATGAACATCTAAGGCCCGTTGGCTTTCAAAGAAGAACCAAGTTACCAAATTTGACTAGTGAGTTCTACAACATCTTGTAGAAACACTGAAGTGACATTTGGTTCGTGGAATGGAATTCGAATGAATTGAAATTTAAAGTTTTAGTTGTGATATGTTTGTTGACAAGGGATAACATATAGTTGTTGTTAATATTGATTAATGATGTAGGTTGAAATTTAATTTATGTAATTGTTGGAATCTAATGTATGAGTTGGTAGGAATATCAAATTCCTGTAAACAAAGAATTTAACTATTCGTCTTTGTTAGCAAAACAAACTAAATTTGAATTCATATAATTGAGTTCTATTTTGTGAATCAAACATTACTTAAAACTTAACAAAATCATAATTTGTTAACATAATTTTTATGAAGAATATTCTTATTAAAAGATAAATTTATGGGATGATGTTGAAAACTAGCCTAATTTTGCTGGCCTTACATGAAAAAATAAACATTATTTTTATTTATGGTTTTTGTGAAATTACAACACGTTCCACAAGAGATTTTGCAGAATGCAAAAAGGGTGTTATAACCCTCGGTGGATGCTTATTTACAAAAAGTTTGTACATATTTTCATTCAAAAATTACAAATCAACACAAAAATAGTAGACTACATATTCTCATTCAAAATTTACAAATCAACACAAAAATAATTCAGGTCAAGTAAATCTAATCACTTTAAAGTTCTTTGAAGGGTTTATTGGGGATCATAGAAAACTATTTTTCAATGATGTAGAAATCTCGTATGCATGCTGAGGAGCAGTGGTCATGGCGTGACCATGCCCTGATTCACACCATAACCATTTTTTCTGTCCATCAAGTTTCGTTTTAAACGTAAGTCGTTTTTGCTTAGGTATTATAATTGTTTTGCACCGTTAAATGAAGGGTCTAAAGTATTGTAAAGCTAATTTGGGGTTAAGGAACTTGTAAGGCCTTGTAATGGGTTGTGAACTTTCATTTAGGAACCGAAAATATCTATATATGTATCACAAGTTTTAAGGGGTATTGTTTAGATCTTGGAACCATCAAACACTTACTAAAACATGCTAAGCGATTACTTTAACTCCCAAACATGATTGAGAGTGTATCTAATTCACATTAAGGGACTTTGGACTTTACTTAGAAGTTCATAAAAGTGTAAGTAAACTTGGTTAAAGGGTTTATTCTTGTTATGTCTTATCTTAACATGCTTGTAAGTGATCATGTGTTACGTCTAGATGTCTTGTATTCGGAAACATTTGAAGCTCGGGGTTGAGACATTGACTAATTTCATAGATCACTTTTGTATTGGCTTTGTAAATGCCAATATTGTCATACATTGCTAATCTGTGAGTACTAGTGTTAATATGTGCACGTCATACATGATGACAAGTGATTTCTCCTCATAATTATGTTACTTACTTCTTGGTTATGTATTACATTATTTAATAATGACCGTTATACTTATGTGTTTACTTTATTGCATCATACAATTATTCATGACATGTACATGTTCATTATATTATGTTATAATACATTATCGTGTGTTGTAGCCATACTTACCGATGATCTCGGAGTATGATATTGTACTTCATTTGGTAGGAGTACAAATGCCGGTAATGTGGACCTAGTGTTATCATGTTTTCTGGATGTACTCATAACATGATAATGTTGTCACGACATTACCAAGAGTCTCCTTCTTGATATGTCTCGTCTTCTTTGATACCATTCATCTATGATGTTCTATTATGGCTCTTTTTGTTGGGAACTCATTCTCTTGTGGTTGCTATATGTTCCCTGACTACTAATGTATGATTGGTTATTTATATATGCTACCATATTGACCTAGTCGTTAATAGGCCTTATTTGCTTAACCATTTTTCCTATTTCCCACATTTCAGGAGTAGAAGACATATATAAAATATAAAAGGTTGATACAAGTTTGAAGTAGAAGAGGTCGAGCTAGACAACCTTTTTGGGTATAAACATCTATGCATTATTTGTAATCGGGTAAATTACCCCTAATATTTTCAGCTAGACTTAATAGTTATGTAAGCTTAATGATGGTCGATGTATTTGATTCGATCATTTGTAATGTATTGGTGGTGACCAAAGTAAAGCTCACTTAAACATTATATTTTGGGTGGTTTATAACCAAGATCTACTTTTTGTATGTGATATTAGATATATGGTCATGTTTAACTAAATCTTTGATGATGTTATATTATTATAGTTAATCTGGTTATGGTGTTACAAAGGGGGCCGATCGCCTGTGGGCGTGGTGGTGACGACAAATGATGGTGACAATTATATATGGTGCACGATAGATACACATCTATCGATAGTACCGATAGTTACAAGCCTAATTTTTTAAAATTTTTTTAATAGATTTGTTTAACTAACATTAAAAGTCTATATTTAAAAATTCATGAAGCATTAGCGACACTTGTAGAGTTTGGTAAAGAGGTTATAGTTCTGACATCTTTTAATTCCAATCAAAACATTCTGGAACACATTAAGAAGTTTGACGAGTTTTTAAGGTAAGACTGATAAATTTAGTTGTTTGAACTAATTAAAAAACTTGTAATTATGCTTTAATATTATCTTTTTTATAGGAAGCGATTGCCGTGCTTGATGGAACGTTAATACATGTTGTCCCTACTGCAAAACAACATGTGTATAGAGGAAGAGGAGAGTGTTATCAAAATGTTTTAACAATATGTGACTTTAACATGATGTTTACTTTAATAGTTGCTGGCTGGGAAGGGGTAGCACACGATTCCAGAATATTATTTGAAGCTCTAAGCAATCCAATTGTGTCGTTTCCATTTTCTCCTCCAGGTATTATAGTTTCAACTTTATATTTATATTAATGTTTTTGAGCATTGATTGTTTTTTATGTTTGTAGGTAAATATTATCTTTGTGTTACGACATATGTTCATACTCGGAGTTTTATGGCACCATACAGAAATGTAAGATATTGGCTTGGGGATTTTAATCGTAATCGGGCAAGAAATAGTAAAGAAAAATCCAATCATGCACATGTTAAACTCAGAAATGTCATTGAACGTTCGTTTGGGGTTTGAAAGCACGTTTTCCAATACTGAAGCGAATGGCCCCGTTTTCGTTGGTTACACAACGAAATATTACTATTGCATGTTTTGGCTTCACAATTATACACTAAAGGAGGGTTTGCATGATTAGTTTTTTTTGCCCATTGTGACCAAGATGAATAAGAAGATAGTGGTAATGATGCTAATCAACAAGTATTTGACAGTGATAATCCAATTTAAAGCACGACGAATCAACAATGCATGAGTACTTTATATGATCAAATTGCACAACAGTTGATTAATATTAGATAACTTTATAATTTTAATTTTTGGTTTATATTTTGGTGTATGAATATTCTAAAAATATTTGACATTTTTATTTCTCTTATTTTTTTATTGTAATGAGTGAAATATTTGGTTATGTTATATAAATAGTAATATATTTTGGAATTGTATTTAATTTGTTTTTATATTTATAAATGGAACAAACACATATATTTAGTTTGTTTTTATATTTATAAAACTATTGCATTATAAGTAAAAAGACCAGCTTTCTAATTTAAAAAACAAATGTTCTTCTTTATTCAGCTTGAAGACCTTTGTATCAACTTTTCTTCTTCTGAAGATCTCTGCAAACATGAAAAAAGATCTTTTACCTATAGCATATTAAAAAACAACACCTAAATCTTTTTAATTAAACTCGTATGAATTATTAAAACCTGTATGCTTCTATCCTACTTTATCTATTCTTTATTTACTTGCACACCCATATAAATCAATAAATTTTGAGAGAATGGGTGGCAAGTACAGATGTGAGAGAGTTATTTCATTGTTTGTTTGAATACTTTGCTCCGTAAAACTAAAAGATCTGTATAGATTTGATCACCATCCATCTTCCTTCTCTCTCGAATTTTCATTTGGCAATATAGGGGTGTTTAGTTGCGAATGAGGTGTGTTTGGTTAATCATTGTCATTATTGGTAAAAAAAATGAAAAGTTATTGTTATTTTGGATAACTTTAAAGATATTTTTATAAAGATAAAATATAAAAAGTAATTACTTTCAACAATTTATCCATAATATTTTACAATTAATAACCTTTTATTGGAAAGGCCATATGGGAGACATGGTGAATTAGGGTGAAGATGCAAGTGGAGAAACGTTAGGATTCCTAACAATCAGCTTACTCGCCGAACATATATAATAACAACGACAATTGAAAAAACTTATACACTCGCCAACGACACGATAATCATGTCTCGTAACACATGAACGAAGACATCCATAGGTGATGCATCCTGTACGAATAGAATGAACATCACAACAAACTTTATCGGCCATGAGTAACTGGAACTCCATACCTGCAAAAACAAAATTATGTACCTCTTATTTGCCTATCATTTTATGACACTTTAAATAAATAATAATTTTATAAGGATACAAAACATATTTCCAACAAGTTATGCCAGATCATAATTTTTCAAATATGCTCCATGAACTTTATGTTACTCTTTAATGTCAGGATCTATAACTTATGAAAATTATGAATAACCAAGATTAACTGATTTGAATTTATCAGAGTATAAATCAATAATCTTGCTTTGAATCAAAGTTTATTTAAGAAGTTTGCGGAATAACACTTAATTATTTTGACAAAAACTTTCAGAATCAATAATAGCATAAAACATAAGAAGTAATCAAGACTGTTTGTATTGCTGAATTCAATGATTACAATCACCTCTAATCTGTTTTGATTAGACGAAGAACACAAACTGTTCTTAGGGTTTTACAACCTTAGAGGCTTAAGAAAACTTGAACAATAAAGCAATTACAGACTCAAAAATATGCAGAAAACTCTTTCTTTATGCGTATATCTTCTATACAATCTTCTGTCTATTTATATTGCTTTATGGACGTGTTTCCTTGAAGGACTATGACTTCTCTGATAGTAGATATGCTGGAATCTTCTTGTAGATATCTTCCCTGAAAATCAGCACATTCTGTTTATGAAACTGTTGAGCAGCTTGAATGACTTGGCAGCATGAACTGAGCAACTTGAGTTATTTTGCTCTGGCAGCTTGAACTTTTATACTGGCAGCTCGAGTTTCTTCAACTAGCAGCATGAACTTTGTACTTACACAGAAAATCTACTAACAGTATGAGAAGTCTAACTAACAGCTTGAGTATACTTGAACTATTTCCCAACAATCTCCCCCTAACTTAAATTCTTTATACAAGACTTTAAGTTCTATACAAATAAGGAAATGAAAAAGTAAACTGTTATTTACAAACCAAGGCTTTCAAAAACTTACAATTGTGCAAGCTTCTGATCTATAGCCTTCAAAAATTCTCTCTTCATCTCTTCTTTATCACAAGATATCCTAACTGATTTTATTTGAAGCAGCATATCTTTTGAAAAATTATAAAACTCGAGATTGAAGAAAATACCAAATCCATCTTTGAATTGAATTCTGTAGATTCTGGATTTGACAAAAATATGTACTTCCTTGATCTGCTTCCCTTTCTTCTCAGCATCTTCCACTTCTTTTCTTGCAAATTCAGCATCAGCAACTGAACTTAGATCTCTGATGAGTTGTTTTACTTGTGGAAGATCAGATCTGACTTGAGAAACAGACCCTATGTGATACATCTTTATTAGTTCATGCCTGGTCAGCTTATGGACCATCTGCCAGAATGTATCATACTCCTCTTCTGGTCCAGATTCTCTCCTTATCACAAACTTGACCCTTATATTTCTTTCATCCAGAGACCTGGCAAACCAGTAGTTGATTTCTGGCTTTGTGAAGTCATGTTGATCAATCAACTTTTCTATTTCCATAGCTTTTTGCAAATGGTGCTGAAAGATCACCCTCTTAACAGATGATGGAACAGAAACAGTAGGTTGATCAGTGGGAGCAGGTGCACTGGCAGCTTCAGTTTGGACTGGTTTTGTTGATGGTTGGACTGATTGGGACGGTTGAACTGTTGGTACTGGCTGAACTTCTGAAGAGACTCTTGTTTTCTTTCTTTTCTCCATTTCTTTATCATGTATTGCCTGCAGCCTCTCAGTAGGCATAGACTGAGCAATTTTCTTTGGAATATCTGCTGCAACGGCAAAATTGATTAAGAATCTTCTATTTTCAGCCTTGGTATGCCCAGTTGGCATTCTCCTCTTCCTTTCACCTTGCTTTACCACAAACCCTCTTAGGTAGTCTCCTAAGGTTTCATCATCTTGCATTGGGGCATGGGTTTGCTGGTCTAAGGCCTGATCTTGTTCTTCTGCTAATTTTCTGGCAATCTCAGCATCAAAGGCAATCTGGGCTTTTCTGGAAGAAAACTTGTGCTTTGGAGACTCAATGAGAATACCCTTGCCCTTATCTTTTGTAGCAGAAGATGTAGGTTGGACTGAACTGGATGGAGCTTGAATGCCTTCTCTTATAACAACTCCAGTTGCTCTTGTAGAAGCAGCTTGAGTTTCTAGGCTAACAGCTTGAGAAGCTGTTGGGACTGCTAGCCTAGAAGATGAAGCTGTTGATGCTGCTTGGACTGTTGGTGTTGGAGCTGGTTGGACTGGTTCAGGAACTTCCTGATTCTCCCCCTTTTTGGAAGCATTGGTTTGGTCAGAAGGACCTACAACCTTTGCCACATGGGTTTGAATCAACTGCTCTAGTTTGATGAGCTTACTTCCACAAAGAGTAAATCCTTTGTGTAGATAAGCCAGTTTCTGATTGTGAGCAGCTTCTGCCTGTTTGAGTGCATGAATTTGTGCCCCCTGTGCAGCAATGATGGACATTTGGTATTCCAACATTGTTACAACAGGTTTCAGCTTTGGATCCGTTAAGAGCATCAGTTGCAGGCTAGTCTCAAGATCAGATAACACCAGGGGTGTTTGTGGTCTATCACTGACATTAACACCAGAAGTAGAAACCTCTGGGCCCCTCTTTTCTTAGTACTGGGGACTTCCAGCTCGTGTTTGCACACTTGCTGATGCCATGGGTGTGGTCTTAGAGATGTTGGCCCTGTCCTGTGCCTCTTGTGCAGAGACATCAGTAGTGCCAGCCACAAACCCATATGAACAGGCTCAGAAGAGATGTTCACCTCCTGATTGAGGTTGGGAGTGTCCTCAATTGGTTCCCTTTGGATATTCTGTGCAGAAGGATCCTCCTGCACAGGGATATATGGCTCTTGTCTAAGGGAGGAGGAGGAAGGAGCTCCTCGTCCCCTTTTCCTTTTATATAAGTATTGTAGTGGGCGTGTGGGCTGTACAAAAGGATCAGTGGGAATATCTGTATCATGAGGAGTGGGTTGGGGTCCTGGGGTTGAAGCAGTAATGTTAGGCTGTGTCTGCTCAGGCCCCTCTCCTCTGTTTCTTGTGATGATGTTCATCATTGCAGAGGGCAATGGAGCATCAATGCTAACAAAATTGGCACTTGGCTTTATCAGCCTTTTGATTGAAGATAGTGAGTGCCTATGGGAAACATATATCCTCTTATGTAAATTTGAAGCAGTGCAGGTGTGTGCAATTATTTTTGCCAAAAATCGAGGATACATCAAAAATTTCCCATGCTTCAAGGAATGATGCCTTAACATTCCTTGAAAGATCATATTTGAAAAATTGAACTGTTGGCCAGTAGAAAAGCACACTAAGGCAGTGGCAATATTTGAAGAAAATTCGGACCAACCAGTTCTTTTGGGGCTTAAACATTGTTGAATAATATGCACAAGGTATTTCCATTTAGGAGAAAAGTGTGCTTTCAAGAAAGTAAAAGAATCAGCAGGGCCCCTATATCCGATATTTTGAAGACCAAAGTGTAAAGCAGTAAGAGATAGGTCTTTTATACCTGTGGCATCTTGAAGATGCAGATGATGTCTGATGGACTCCTCGGTGATATTGATGGTAGTACCATCGATTTTGGAAGTCAGGGTAGGCACTCCATTGATGGTTTGAACATAGGCATGATTCCAGAATTGCTCAATATGAGATATGTATATAGTGGGGTTGATATTGAGGGCATAGTGGATATGGGAGTGCCTGAGGAAGTCCATCATCTCATGGAACGGTTCAAGGTCAGTGTGTTTCAGGGTGTATGGGAGGCAGTTGTGTTCTTTTACGAACTCCATTGATCAAGAAACGACGGTTTAGGGTTTAGGGTTTGAAGAGAATGTGTGTATCGTTCAGAGAGAAAGCAGAAGGCCGTGGAAGAAGAATATGTAACTGGTAGTTACAACTGAACGAAACTGGGACCTTTAAAGGTTTCGAAAAGGTTAGGTCCCGCGCACACATTTGAAAAATTACCTAAATACCCTGCACACTTTGACAGATCAAGTGAAAATAACTAGCAGTCCGAGAAAATGAACTAGCAGCATGAGAAAAGACTCATGCTGTTAGTGTAAAATTGTGCAAATTTTCAATGGAACAGTGTCTCCCCCTTAAATTAGCATATTGAGTTGATAATAATAAAAATCAATTAATCCATGTTTACCATACCAATGTTTGATATTAGGAAAGTGAACCTTCCTACATCAAAAGGTTTTGTAAATAGATCAGCTAGCTGATCATCAGTATGTATTTTGGTAACTTGGATTAACTTCTTTTCATTACAATCTCTGATGAAGTGAAATCTGATTTCTATATGCTTGGTTTTTGGGAATTTCACTGGGTTTTGCACAATGCTAATGGCACTTGAATTGTCAATATAAATAGGAGTGGATAAGAAATTCATACCATAGTCTCTTAGCTGATTTTGAATCCACATTACCTGGGAGCAGCAGCTTGCAGCTGCTACGTATTCTGCTTCAGTGGATGATGTGGAGACAGTTGTTTGTTTCTTGCATTGCCAAGAGACCAGTCTTGCTCCTAAGTATTGACATCCACCAGTTGTGGATTTTCTGTCAATGTTGCAACCACCATAGTCACTGTCAGAATAGGCGGTTAGTTCAAAAGGAGAGTCTTTGGGATACCATAGGCCTAAATGTGGTTGGCCTTTAAGGTATCTGAAGATTCTCTTAACAGCAACCAAGTGAGAATCCTTTGGTGAACATTGAAACCTGGCACACACACAGACAGCAAACATTATATCAGGTCTAGAAGATGTTAGATACATGAGAGATCCTATAAGGGATCTGTATAGATGAATGTCCACATCTATGCCATCTTTGTCTGTATGAAGCTGTTTATGAGGATCCATTGGAGTGCTTGCAACCTTTGTGTCTTGATAGCCAAACTTTTCCAGTATGTCTTTGACATACTTTGATTGACTTATGAATAGACCAGTAGGCTTCTGTTTGACCTGCAGCCCTAGAAAGAATGTGAGTTCCCCCATTGAACTCATTTGAAACTTTTTGTGCATTAGGGCCTCAAAATCTTTGCACAACTTATCATTAGTTGAGCCAAAAATGATGTCATCAACATAGATCTGGACAAGAAGAATCTCAGCTTTGATGGATTTAGTGAAAAGTGTTTTGTCCAGAGTGCCTCTCTTGAATCCATTCTGTAGAAGATATGATGACAGTGTGTCATACCATGCTCTGGGGGCTTGGTGAAGACCATAGAGAGCTTTGTCTAGCTTGTACACCCTGTCTGGATACTTGTAGTCTTCAAAACCAGGAGGTTGACACACATACACTTCCTCTTCAATTGTCCCATACAAGAAAGCAGACTTAACATCCATTTGATACACTTTAAAGCCTTTGAAACTTGCATATGCTAGAAATAGTCTGATGGCTTCAATTCTTGCTACTGGAGCAAAGACATCATCATAATCTATTCCTTCTTCTTGAGTGTACCCTTGTGCTACTAGTCTTGCTTTGTTCTTGATGACTATCCCTCTCTCATCCTTCTTGTTTCTGAACACCCATCTTGTACCTATTGCTCTCTTACCTTTAGGAAGATCCACCAGAGTCCATACATTCTGAATTTTAAACTGTAAAAGCTCTTCTTGCATAGCTTCAATCCAGGATGAATCTTTTAGTGCTTCTGATGCCTTTTTAGGTTCTAGTTGAGACATGAAGCAGGCATGTTCAAAAGCAGCTAGGCTGAATTCTGGAACTGCTTGTTCAGCAGCAGCAGTCTCATTGTGAACCTCTAATCTGTTTTGAAGGACGTTCCAAGGTTTGTGTCATCTCCATCAGAACCAGTGATTGGTTCAGTTTCTGGAACAGCTTGAGTTTCTAGGCTAACAGCTTGAGAAGCTGTTGGGACTGCTAGCCTAGAAACTGGAGCTGTTTCCTTTTGTGTTTGAGCTGTGCTGTCAGGACTTGGGAATGGCACTTCAGTGTCTGGATTTGCATCATGTTGAGTGCTCAGGATCCCTGGAGGATCACATGACAGAAGTGGTAGAGTGGTGAAATCATCCCAACTTGTTGAATCTGCAGCAGTCTGAAACTTTGTGCCAACAGCATGAGAAATTGTATTGGCAGCATGAGAATTTGTGTTAGCAGCTTCAACCCTGTATGCATCAGCTTCTGCAGTAAACTCAGCAAAGCTCAGAGAATTTGTTAGTGAATCTAAATCAAATAACCAATCAGGACCAGTGCCTTTGATGTTAGCAGTATTTTCATTAAATTCAACATTGGCACTTTCTTCAATTGATTTAGACACTCTGTTGTATACTCTATAGGCTTTGCTTTGAGTTGAGTATCCTACAAAAAATCCTTCTTCAGCCTTACTCTCAAACTTCCCTAAGTGAGTCTTAGTGTGAAGAATAGTACATGGGCATCCAAAAGGCTTGAAGAAAGCTATTAGGGGACTTCTGTTGTGGAATAACTCATAGGGAGTTTTTCCTTGTGATTGAACTACTTGAACCCTATTTAGAACATAACAGGCTGTATTAACAGCTTCTGCCCAGAAAGTCATAGGCAGATTGGAATCAGCTAACATTGTTCTAGCAGCCTCAATTAATGTTCTATTCTTTCTTTCAGCTACACCATTTTGCTGTGGTGTTCTTGGTGCACTATATTGTCTAGCAATACCTTTGGACTCACAGAAACTGTTTAGAATTTGATTTTTAAATTCAGTTCCATTGTCTGATCTTATCACCTTAACCTTGGAATTGGATTGGTTTTCTATCTTAAGGATAAAAGACTTAACAAGCTCAGCAGTTTCATCTTTGGACCTAAGAAAGTAAACCCAAGTAAATCTGGTGAAATCATCAACAATGACTAAACAATATGCCCTTTTATTCAAACTCAAAACAGATGTTGGACCAAATAAATCCATATGTAACAACTGAAGAACAGATGAGATTGAATTTACTTCTTTGGCCTTATGAGAAGTTTTATGTTGCTTACCTTTAAGGCATGCTACACAATGATCATCACAAATGAACTCCTTTTGTGGTAAACCTCTTACCAGATTCTTTTTAACCAAATCATTCATGGACTTGAAGTTCATGTGACACATCCTTCTATGCCAAAGAGCAGACTCATTTGATGATGCTTTGGATATTAAACAGCTTAAAGTATTTGATTTAGTCAAAAGAGCTGTGTCTAGGCAGTAAACATTGTCCTTTCTTGGTGTTCTAAGTAAAACAAGATTTTCAGGAATTTTGAAATCCTTTGAAAGAACAATGCACTCAGAATCTGTGAACAGAACAATGTTTTGTTTGTCACAGATTTGAGAGACACTCAATAAATTGTACTTAAGCTGTTCAACATACAAAACATCATGGAATGTCATGTTGCCTGCATTTACAGTACCTTTACCTGTAACCTTACCTCCTTTTGAGTTGCCTCCAAATGCAACAAAACCTCCATCAAAGCCTTTGAAATTCGACAAGCATTCAGAATTGCCTGTCATGTGCCTAGAGCATCCACTGTCCAGATGTCATCTTGTCCTATGAGGAGACCTGTGGTTGCCCTGCACAAATAACAGCTTAGTTAGTAGTGGAGTAAACCCAAACCAAATTGGTTTTGGGTTGGCCTTGTACATTGACATAACTAAAAACTGTTTTTGACTTCTTGTATTTAGTGAGATCTACTGATGGAGTCTTTGGAGAGTATTTAGTGATAATATGAGGTATCCAATTATTTTGATCATCTTTTCTTCTGACAGTCTCAGATGATTCACTAGCAGTTCCAGTTTGATGCCCAGCAGCTTGAGCTGTGTTTGGAGTGCTAACAGTTTCAGTTTTTGCACTAACAGCATCAGATTTTGACTTAGCAGTCTGATTTTTTGCATTAGCAGTTTGAGCAACAGATTTGTCCTTGACACACCATATTTGTTTAAAACTTGATTTAGGCTTTGCCAAAACTTGTTTTTGATGTGTGGACTGTTTTTTATTAACTTTTGAGAATCTGTGATCAACTGCTCTCTTTGGAGCTGCTGTGGAAGGTTTCACTTTTGAGTGCTTTGCCTGTTTAGGATTTGATTTTGTGTGATGCACAGTCTGTTTTGCAACAGCTGGTTTGTAAAAACAATCCTTGGCTAAGTGATTCTTCCTTCCACAGTGAAAGCATCTTTTGACAGTTTGAATTGGAACACCAGACTTTTCTGTCAATTTCTGGTTCTTGTTTCTCTGGTTTCCTCTTACCTGCTGTTGTTTAGGAAATTTTGAACACCATGCTTTTGGCATGTTCAGATAGAAACAGTTTTACCTCTTTTAGTTCCTTTTGATGAAGATGCAGTGTTACAGTTAGAATGTACAGAAACTTGTGGAGTAGCATTGCATACACTCATCTTCTCTTTTCCTTTCTTACTAGGAACTTGGACTTCTATGGGTGCACTCTTTGTGTCACAGTCTTTATTTTGACTCTTATCTTCCTTTGGTTCAGGACTGCTATCAAGGATAGGATCTACAATAGTCATAGACTCATCTAATGGTTCATTGACAAGTCTATCAGCAACTTCACTCATTGGATGAATGTATTTGTTATTATATGGAGGTGGAGTAGCTCTGTATCCTATTCCTTCTTTGGGATTGACCTGAGATTTGACTCTATCTTTGAATTGAACTTCCATTAGGTGTTCTAGCTTTTGATTTGCTAACTTGAAGTTACCTAAATCTATGTTAACAGATTCCAGTTTCTCATTAGCCTCTAACACCTTCTGTTCAGATTCTTCTACCTTTTTATTCAAAGATTCTATTTTCTTATTGAGTTCCTTTTTCTCCCATTCATGATAGTTTCTATCATACCCCATTTGAAGCTCATTATCCTTATAGTCATTGATCTGTTTTTCCAGATCTTCTATGGCTTGCATATATTCATATCTCCTTTCTTCCATCTTAGCTAGAGTTTTGCACATGCTCTCATTATGATCTCTGTATTTTTTAACCATATTTTTGCATGATTGAGAGCAGAGTTTAGAGTTTACCTCAGATGGTAGTTCAGATGGTAGTTCAATATTTGAGGTTTCTGCCATAAGTGCTTGATTTTGAAATTCTTCCTCTGTCTGATCACTCCAGTCAAACACATTGTCTTCTTGAGAGACAAGTGTTGTTGATGAGGAAGCTTGGATGGGCTGTGAAGTCCTTGATGGCTGTGGACCTTGAGATCTACATTCTCTGGCAAAGTGACCAAGCTTATGGCATTTATAGCATTCCACTTTTGATTTATCAAAAGATGGTCTGCCTTCTGTTTTGCCTTGAAAGTTGGTCCTACCAGTTCTTTTCAGAAATCTTTTGGCTCTCATGGTCAGCATTGCATGTTGCCACTTTAAATCCATCTCTTCAAGATCATCTGGATGAATTTGTTCCAAGTCTTCAACATTTAGAGCAAATAATCCATCATTGGCAACAAAAGCTTCATAATGAGTTTCAGCAGGATTGCCATCACCACCTGAAAAAGAATCACAGTTATTAGATTTTTCAGAGGACAGAAGAGCAGTGTTGTGATTATAAGAAAAGGATTTCTTTTTAGCATCAATTTCAGTCTCAAACACTCTTAGACTGTTATACAGATCATCCAATTCTATCTCATCAAGTGTGTCTTTTGTTCTCCACTGTGCAGCATAGACTGTCCATTCTTCTCCAAGAGATCTGAGAAACTTTCTGTTGACTTCATCTTGATCCAGATTGACCTTTGCACTTTCCAGTTCACTTATCAGTTTGTTGAATCTGTCAAAGATTTGAGTGAGGTTTTCATTCTTGCCACCAGAAAAGTTTTCATACTGCTGCTTCAAGAGGTCTTTTTGATTTCTCTTGGTACTTGCATTACCAGCAAACCTCTTCTCTAAGGCATTCCAAAGAGAGTGAGCAGTATAAAACTTTTTGAACTGATGTTGATAAGCATTAGGAATGGCTATTTGTAATAATGTGAGTGCTTTCACTTCATTCATTCTAGCCTTCCTTTCAAGTTCAGTTTTTGGAGGAGTTTTTACTGGTTTTCCCTCAGCATCAAGTTCTGGATCAACTGCAGGAGGAAATTCAACAGCTTCCCATATGGCATAATCAATGAATTGAATATGCTGTTGAATCCTGAGTTTCCACATCTCAAACTCAGTGGGCTTGAGCATAGGCACTTTGAGTCCTTGCCCAGATCCACTGCTGCTATTTTCAAATTCCATTGAAAAAGATTAAAAATTTGAAAGAAAGTTTTCGACTTTGAAAAACAAAGAACGACCTGTGGCTCTGATACCACTTGTCAGGATCTATAACTTATGAAAATTATGAATAACCAAGATTAACTGATTTGAATTTATCAGAGTATAAATCAATAATCTTGCTTTGAATCAAAGTTTAATTAAGAAGTTTGCGGAATAACACTTAATTATTTTGACAAAAACTTTCAGAATCAATAATAGCATAAAACATAAGAAGTAATCAAGACTGTTTGTATTGCTGAATTCAATGATTACAATCACCTCTAATCTGTTTTGATTAGACGAAGAACACAAACTGTTCTTAGGGTTTTACAACCTTAGAGGCTTAAGAAAACTTGAAACAATAAAGCAATTACAGACTCAAAAATATGCAGAAAACTCTTTCTTTATGCGTATATCTTCTATACAATCTTCTGTCTATTTATATTGCTTTATGAACGTGTTTCCTTGAAGGACTATGACTTCTCTGATAGTAGATATGCTGGAATCTTCTTGTAGATATCTTCCCTGAAAATCAGCACATTCTGTTTATGAAACTGTTGAGCAGCTTGAATGACTTGGCAGCATGAACTGAGCAACTTGAGTTATTTTGCTATGGCAGCTTGAACTTTTACACTGGCAGCTCGAATTTCTTCAACTAGCAGCATGAACTTTGTACTTACACAGAAAATCTACTAACAGTATGAGAAGTCTAACTAACAGCTTGAGTATACTTGAACTATTTCCCAACATTTAATTTTTTTTAAACAAATGCATCCAATAAAACCAAATAAATAAGTTGATGACTTGATTCCCATAAAACTGGGACAACTTTTTATTACAAATCAAGGAATCAAAATGTACATGTCATCAGAAGAAATACAAGAATCCCAATCAAAACAGAAGACTTTCTGATGTTGATTTGTTGTGTGTTTAATTTGTTGATAGACAATTATATAAAAATGATATTGAATTATTTTATTGCATTTATTGTTAATAGCAAATAGGAGTATATAACCCTAACCTACATACAACATAGTATATTGATATACCATATCCATATAATATGTTACTTTCAATGAATAAAAATTTTATAGAAGAATATACTTTTTCAATATCAAATTTTTTTATTTTTAGCATAAAACATAATGATGCGTTTAGTAACTTAGTTAACAAAAATAGTTATTTTTCATTTTCAGTTTTTAATTTATAGTTTTAAATAAAAAAAAACAAAGGTTTCTACAAAAAGTAAAAACTTGTTTACATGATGAAGTTTTTTAGTTTTTTTTTTTTTTTAAGAAAAATAGATAGATGATAGAAAAGTAATATATATATATATATATATATATATATATATATATATATATAATATAGAGTTGATGATAGAAAAGTAAATATATATATATATATATATATATATATATATATGTATGTATATATATATATATATATATATATGGTAGGTGATAAAAAAAATAAGAAAAAAAAAATGAAAAGTGATATTTTAAAAAGTGAAATGAAACTTAAGGAATTGTTATTAAAGAAATGAATTTTTTTAATAAAACTTTCGAAAAAAAAAAAAGAAAATTTATATAAGTTTTATGTATTCTCTAATTATTTTGAATAATTTGTTATATGGTTCATATTGATCCATAAATAAAATCATGTCTATTTTTTGGTAATCGAAAAGTGACATGTAGTCTACACATTAAAAGAATCGTGTCAAGAAGTATTACATGATGATTAAAATTCAATAAATTAGTTAGTACTTATGATAGATTTTTATTAATATGGATTTGTTATAATTATTTCATATATGTTAAATATTTTGTTTATAATCGAATACATTAAACTATGTTATATGAAATTTAGAGTGTATATAATTTACTTTTCATGAATGTATTTGTCATGTAATTCAAACACATAATGTATTTTCTTGATAATATATTGCATCATTTTTTTATATATTGTATATATAGTATTGATAATCTAACAATATAACCATATAATTTGAATAACTAATTTATGTCGTACAACATCATGCAGGTACATAACTAGTAGTAGTATATTAATTAATATCTATGTAACATGCGTTGATTTAAACAATACTATAACATAAATATTTATAAATAAGATACACAATTATTATAACAAATTAAGGTGTATAAAATTTTGGTTAAATAATTATTAACTCATGTAAATCTAAGTTGAATAAATTGGATTTCATTTTGATTTGAATTGGATTTTAAATTGTATTGCAGTAGATGTGATACGTGTCAAATTAAATGAGAGACTGATGCATCATTATATATATATATATATATATATATGTGTGTGTGTGTGTGTGCGCGCGCGCGCGCGCGCGAGTTCAAAATATATTTAAATGCTAATGTAAATATATATAATTAGATATAAATTGATAATATAAATATATAATGTCAATATTAAATATATATATTTTTTGATCGGTCCTGAACTAGTACCGTAACGGTATCGAATCGGGTGATACTAACTTATTTTAAGACATAATATTAGTATCGAATATCAAATCAATTATAAAACTTCAGTACCAATACCATATCGGTCCTGATATAGTACTGGTTCAGTTTTAAGAAATCGGTAAAAAATATCAACCCTAAAATACAGGCAAAATAAAAGAAAAAGACAACATAAAGCCACGTTTGTTTGATTTCTATTTTTTCTAGAAAATCCCCATCCCCTTTTTCTCTGTGTCTATTCTCGATCTGATTGCAAAATCAAAATCCACAAAAATTTACACCCTTCTCATAATTTCACTTCTTGTGCGATCTACCCGAAGATCTTGTCATTCCTCCACTAATCAATTATTCAATTCTGGGGGTTTTGGATTCAGTTATTATGTTCTTGTTGATCTGGAGATCTCTTTGACTCTGGTATTCTTTGATTGATTTCGGAATTCGACAGTATACTTAAAGCGGCAAATGGATCAATTTGATGCGCTTTTTCGAAGAGCAGATTTGGATCATGATGGAAGAATCAGTGGAGCTGAAGCTGTTGCTTTCTTTCAGGGTTCTAATTTACCTAAGCCAGTGCTTGCTCAGGTTCTTGAATCAATCCTCTCTATGTATACTACTACCCGTTGATTTTTGTGTAGATTCTCACTTTCTGCAGTCATTGTTTACTCAGTGATCTGATATTTTCTGACAAAGTTGTTGGATATCAATTAAGGAGACTTCGTATCATTTCTTGACCTATAAATCAGTACAAGTCATTCTGGGTCTCAATTTTCTACTGAATTTTGGTCTGTTTTCATCTATTGGAACTGTATGTGGATGTGTTGGGGTGCATCTCCACTAACTTGAATATTGGAAAACCAGAAACCACAGACTGTATTACTTGTAATTAGAGTACAGGTGTTGGACAGGTGGACGAAAGTATTAATAGACTGTATGTAACAGTTTCCTATTTACTCTGAATTCATACTCATCATCGCCTTTTGTCCCAATACTATTGTGAATTGCAGGAGTCATGGGTTCTTGTTGCTCTAAGCAAATTCAGAACAAGCCCATATATCACAACAGTAAAAAATGATCTAGTAAATTTAGAACAAGGCTATATTGCTTTTTACCCATTATGTTATGAAAATGATCTAATTCTCCTAAGCCTAGGTACAGCGGCCTACATGTTCCACTAAGTATGTGCTTGCTCATCCTGAAAACAGAAGTTTGACAGTTTGTAGTGTAAAAGTAATAAAAACCAGAAGATTGTTATTCTATGATTCCTTTTTTTTTGTTATGCTAGTGTATCAGTGTATGCCTAGTCTGAAAATTCTGAATCTGCCACTACCTAGGACTTTGCGTATTTGACTTTTGAAGCAAAACCACGTGAAAATCATATATACCGTGCCTTGCATTGTGTAAGATAACTGCTTTTAGGCGATCAGACATGGTTCAGAAGTGAATTGGCCCTTCAAGCTTTAGTTTTGTCATATGGAGTATGTATAACTTCTTACTACGGCGGCATGCTTTTAGTTGCAACTGATGTTATTTGGGTCAAATTGATATTTAGGCCGTGCGGTTTTAGATTTGATAGTTGAGTGGTTGACTTCTGCTATGTTCATATCGGATCTACATTCAAGATTGACAAGGGCATACGAAATTTCTGTGGGAGAGTTTCTACCATCCCATTCAATAACTTCTCATCTTGTTTTTAGCTCACTTGAAGGTTATTGGGCCAAGTTGTTGCTTTTGTGCTGAATGTTACATTCATTTGGCTCTTCTAGTTTGCATAGGAGGAATGATTATTTTATGTTGTGAACATCTACTGTTCGCTTGTTCAGCCTATTGGATGTTTTTGAAGCTTGAAGTGCAGTAGTTTTCTTTTTGTTTTTGGATGTAATGATTATATTCATTGGTTATTTGACATAAATCATGGAATTATTGACTTGTGTAAAAATGGAAAAGATTCAAATTTTTATAAATTATTTTAAACCCGAACAGGTTGAGAACAGAGCCTTAAACGGTGGTTTTTGGGCCCGAAACGTAGGAAAGCCGCCTTGATCTAATTGACATCACGTTAGGCCCATTGAGAGCTTTCATTGGCTGCTTATGGATTGCGGCCTTTTGAAGTTGCCGCTTTCATCCGTGTCTGGCCTTCTCCCACTAATTTATAAACTTGTGGGTTATGTCATCAGTCTGCTCCATATCAATATCTAATTCTGTCAATAATTTGTATCAATTCAATAAAAAACTTGGTACCTCTGTCTCGAAAGTTTTCCAAAGACAAATGAAATGTTGCAATATTCTAAAATACCTCAAAATTGGTAAGTCTTGCAACTTCCATGAGAAGGAGGGAGTAAATGCTCTCCGCGGAAAGTTATAAACAGTGTAGTGTTAGCATCAACAACAGAACGTGTTGTGGAAAATGGTGAGTATATGATGGAAGTTAAATCAGACTTCATGCTTTATTGTACAAAATATCTATAGCGTGCACCTACTTCTGTTTGATAATTGCTAATGAACCAGAAACGTATATGCTACTTTTGCACTGTTTAGTGCTCTCCGACCATGAATAGCCATGCTAGGTTATCTCACTTTTAGGTTAGCTAGATATGACAGTTAGACGATATTTAAGCAAGCTTCTAGCTAATTTTGTAGATATTATGCACAAACTTTGTTAATATATATTTGATTGGGGGAAATCGTCAATTTTTATATCATATTGCAATGAGCATGAAATACATGTTTGACGATCGATGAACATAGGAAACCATTACCATGTAGCCAACATCTAGCACTAGATACCAATAATTGAGTTTGATATTAATTTGAAGGTGGTAAAATGGGGTGGGGCAGGTTAGATAAATGGTCAAAACAAGCTCCCAACACTGTTCGAGTTTTATGAATTGTTAATGGATTAAGTATGATTACAAAAACTATAGTATTAAAGTAATAATCTAATTTTTTTTGAAATAATTGATTTAATAGGTTGTAAGATTCATATATGCTTTGGGTGGTTTTTGGCCCCTTCAATATTAAAATATAACCTAAATTGACCCGTTTTAGGTAGATGGGTCGAGATTGCCACATCGAGATATTATACAGGATATATACTATGTATTTAGCATTGAGTGACTGGGAGTTGCAGCATTTACATTCTTCAAGTTGTTGTTTCTGCATTCTTAGGAAAACGTGGTATGGTCCTAGACAAAGATGAACAGTTTCACAATCAATATGGGCCGTGTTTTTATAGAAATATACTACTTGATTGCAGATATGGCAGCATGCTGATACAAACCGCACTGGCTTCCTTGGTCGTCAAGAATTCTATAATGCCCTTAAGCTTGTAACGGTGGCACAAAGTAAAAGAGAACTAACACCAGATATGGTAAAGGCCGCATTATATGGACCTGCTTCTGCTAAAATTCCTGCTCCACAGATAAATCTTGCAGCTCTTCCTGCAGCTCAACCAAATCCAATGGCTCCACGTCCTCCTACACAGCAGCCTGCGGTTGTCAATTCAATGCCACCTCAAAATTTTGGCATAAGAGCACAAGGGCCTTCCAATTCAGTGGCTCCACCTTCCGTGCAGTATTTTGCATCTCAAGGAAATCAATCAATGAGGCCCCCTCCTAGCGTTTCTCTTCCACCACAGAGTGTTGGGGGTCCAAATTTCCCATCAGGAGGTGGTCTGGCGGGTCCTGGCATACCAAGCTCGAACGTCTCAGGTAATTGGCTTGGCGGCAGAGGTGTTCGGACTCCTGTAGCTTCATCACAGGCCCCTAATAGCGTAATCAGCTCTACTGCACCAAAGCCGCAAGATCCACTTTCATCCTCCTCTTTCACAAATCCTAGACCGCCAGTTGGAGGAAATGGAATTGTGTCCGACCCTATGTTTGGAGGTGACGTGTTTTCTGTTTCCCAGTCTTTATCCAAACCGTCATCATCTCCAACTCCAATTCATACTGCAAGCAATCCACCTGCTTCTTCTGCCATTGTTCCTTCCGAGGCCCAGACTCCCGCCAAGATTGACCCGCTTGGTGCGTTGAATGCTTTTACGAGGCAGCCCACCAACGCCCCAGTCCAGTCAGCGGTGTCCTCTGTTCCAAGACCAAATCAACAGGGCCCGGCTCAAAATGCTACGTTTGGATCATCTGGATTTTCAGTCGAGGCAAAAACACAAGCTCCCAATCTGTCGCAACCTCAGTGGCCAAAAATGACACGTGCTGGTGTTAACAAGTATATGAAAGTGTTCATGGAAGTTGACTCTGATAGAGACGGAAAAATTACCGGTGACCAGGCACGCAGTTTATTTTTGAGTTGGAGACTACCAAGAGGTATAATTTCTCAGCCGAAATTTTTTACTAATGACATTCTGGTAATGTTTACTTGTTATTTAATCGCCTTTTATATTCTTTTTTTTCATGTTTTATAATTCTACCCCGGAAATTGTGAGAGGAAAGGTGGTTTCTAGGAACATATTAGTTGGAATTAAAGCTCATTGCTTAGATAGCAGGGGGTGTGCATCAGTAACGGGTGGACCAGCTTGGTCGGAACGGGACCTATCACAAAAATAAAAAAAATCGTTGAACTAGAAACTGAACGGATCTAAACCAGTTTGGTTTCCATTTAGGACTGATTCAGTCCTAAACTGATTTGTGAATCGATTGGTGGGAAGATCTTTAATTGAGAAGCAAACTGAACTGACAGGGGGCTGATGGGAGGCAAGAAAATTTCCCAAGCAGGGTTAGAACTTAAAACCTATATAGACACATATGAAAAGTAAAATTTCATTCATAAACCAAGCCACAACATCAAAATAGGAAATTGAACTTGCTAACTTAAATCATCAAAGTGATTCCGTATTGGCATGTATTTCTCAGGTTTTTTATTTTATAAAACAATTTCTTTTTAATTGTACGCGATTTATTTAGTATTTGGAAATTAAATTTCAGTTGAATCTGTACTTGTATCTCCAATCTTTTTACCTAATTAAAATCATTGCTTGTACCTCATTATTTCGTATCATGCCAATATAACTAGAAAATAATAAACTATAAAAAACTCTATATATGAAATTTACACATGAGATGATCGGTATGTAAATAAACAATATTAATTTAAGTATTAATTAAAATGAATATTTGAAAATCATTCAAGAAAATTATGCAGTTCATGTTTTTTTTAATGATTTAATCATCAAATAGAAACAAATCAAGAAAATAATTAAAATCATATATTTGGTTGGACAATGTGATAAGCAATGAGAGAGACATGTGACAACTCTAAAAGCATTTCATTATTTGAGGTTGGAAGCTTCTCTGATACTCTCTCCCTTGTCCCCCACATATAAACTTGGTAATCAGTGATTGTATATAATTGTGTGAAATAATGATTACAAGGGGAGTTGATATAAGAGAACTATTTACGTCTTTAATTCCTCTAATGTGACACTTCAGTCCATATAATATAAGTATATGGATAATGTCTAATATTCCCTCATAAGCTAAGGCCAGGGAATGACATGTAGGTTGGACCGTATAAATAGAAAAACGTTGTGAAGGAAGCAACTTAGTGAAGACATATGCAATCTAATCCCCATCAGAGATGAATCGAAGCTGCCGATGGGCAACTTTTTCTCAAACAAAATGGAAGTCGACCTCTACATGGTTACGGGCATGAAATACAAGATTGGCAGAAAGATAGGTAGCCCCAACATTATCACATCATAAGGTGGGAATCTTCTTGATAGGAACTTGAAGTTCATGCAACAATCTTTGATGCCAAGTGAGCTTAATAACTGTATTAGCCAGAGCCTTATATTCTAATCCATTGACGACCGAGAGTCAATATTTTGTTTTTGTGCATACCATTATATAAGATTCAAACCTAGATAGATAGCATAACCCCCCAGTGGATCGATGGTTGTCGGAACAACCAACCCAGTCAACATCGGGGAAGCCAGTTAGAGAATTGCAGGCGGAATCAGAATAGACATGAAAAAGAGTGCCTGGATCGCGATGTAGCCGTAAACCATAAGTAGTAGTGCCCTGCAGATAGCGAAGAATCCTTTTAACTGCTAACAATGATTCTCAGTAGGGGAGTGCATAAACCCACGAACTTTGTTAACAATAAAGGTAATGTCTGGGTGAGACGGTGTGACATGCTATACGACACTCAAAATTTGACGATACTTTATTGGATGGGAAAACTCAACACTGTCACCAAGGACAAGATTTGCAGTCGTAGTCATAGGAGAAGGAATCGGTTTAGAATGAGAAAGGCCTGCTCGTTGGAGAAGTTTAAGGATGTACTTCTGATGAGAGAGAATCATATCAGGGCCGTTGCTTGTGACCTCAATACCGAGAAAGTATGACGAGGAACCCGTATCCTGAATTGGAAAAGATTGGCTAAGACTCTGTATAACTTTATCTATAGCTTGCTGGTTGTTGCTTGTCAAAACAATATCATCAACATAAACGAGCATGTATAAGAGAGTTCCGTTGCGTGAATAAATAAACAGGGAAGGATTCGTTTTGGAGCTCTGAGAACCAAGTGAACGAAAGACGGTAGATAGGCGATGAAACCATGCTTGAGGAGCCTGCTTTAAGCCATATAAAGAGTTGTGAAGTAGGCGAACGTGATATGTTTTGGCCGGATCAACAAAGCCCGAAGGTTGTTCCAAATGTACTGTATCAATAAGATTACCATGGAGAAACGCATTCTGCTCATCGAGCTGCCGCAGAGACCAGCATTGGGTTATGGCAAGAGAAAGAACAACACGGATAGTCATGGCCTTGACGACTGGGCTGGATGTTTCCTGATAGTGCATGTCGGGTTGCTGCCGAGATAAAGAGTATCACCACGGTCTTTGTCTTTCATGGGTTCACCAATATTTGCAAGAGCAGCAGCATATTCCGGAGGCCTAGTCAGATAAGCAGTGGAGGTTTCATCAGGTTTCATTGCTAGCTTGAGAAACAGCACGCCGAGCAGCAGAAGGGTGATCGGCTGGGCTAGGGTTTCTTGTGTACACAGGGTTAGGGTATAGGGGTGTGCGCTGAACAGGGGAGGGCAGAACAGAGTGTAACACAGCAAGGGATCTGTGAAGGGTTTGCGATGGTGACCGCAGGGTAGCTAGAGGGATGCGCGATGGTGGCTGCAGGGTGGCTAGAGGGATGTGCGATGGTTGGAGACAGAATGGTGGTGATCGGCGCAGAAGTATGGCAGGGGGATTTTGCGATTTTGGAAAGAGGCTGGTGGCTGGCAGGTAGTGATGCGACTGGTGGGTGTTTGGTGGCTGCTGGTGGCTGGTGATTGTTGTTGTATAGCAGCCTGGTTATTCCGGATAGGGTTAGGGTTCCTAGAACCGGATTTGACACCAAGATAAACTTGGTAATCAGTGATTGTATTTGTATATTATTGTGTGAAATAATGATTACAAGGGGAGTTTATATAAGAGAACTATTTACATCTCTAATCTCCCTAATTGTAACCCTTTAACCCCTCTAATATAACTATATGCATGATGTCTAATAGCCTCCATAATCTTTGCCACACAATTTTGTAAGACTAGCACTAATTAGAGGATGCTTCACCTTTTGGTGGCAAACACCATGAGCAATTGAATATGATACTTGGTACCATATTTGACTTTTGGAGCAAACAGATTACTTTCTACCCCATAGTTGAAACAAAATGCTTTACTTTAAACAAAAACATTTTGGTAATGGCATTTATCTTTTTCATATCTCCTTGAAGAACAATGGCTTGTTTGGGTATGAAAAGCCAGATACTAGCTCACATTGAAAATTTATTCCAGTCCTTGAATGTATTCCTGGTTTTTGCATTTCACCGGAGTAATAAATTAAAATCATTAAGGTAATGGAAGAGGATTTTAATTAACAAGAAGCCATATAAGTTTTTTCTGTTGGCTCATCTTCTTGTTACATGCTAGTGCATTTCTGCCTCCCATTTAGATGCCTAGGAATGCTACACCGGTTAAAATTTTTGGACTTTAAAGTCCGTTTCATTTCATTCGTGCAAGATGTTTATTTCTTGATGTAGTTCCTATCCAAATAATAATTTTCTTTTTCATAGAAATTTTGAAACAGGTTTGGGATTTGTCTGATCAAGATAATGACAGCATGCTTTCGTTGAGGGAGTTCTGCATTGCTCTCTATCTGATGGAGCGGTACAGAGAAGGGCAGAATCTTCCACCGACGCTTCCGAGTAACATCTTGCTCGATGAAACTCTGTTGTCTCTCACTGGTCCACCCAATCAATCTTATAGATCCCCTGGGTGGGGTGCTATTCCTGGTATTCTTTTTAACTCCATTTATTTTGGATATTCCTAACAGGGTTAAATGCATAGATAGCAACCTGTTTTTACTTCTCTAGTGTTTACATCAGCATTACTTTTCTTTCCTTTACCTATCATAGCAACATACATTTCAAGAACTTAAATTTCTAGTGATGTGTGACCTAAAACTTGAAAATAAATGTTGCTATAAAAGGTGAAGAAGTTTGCTATTGTATTTGATGCATTTAATTCAAAAGCGTGTTGCTATAAATGGCAAAAATGCAAAAATACTTTGCTATAAATGGTGAAAAAGTGAAAGTACGTTGTTCTGAATGGTAACATTTTCAATTTCCTAATATTACATTATCCTGGTGGTCTAAAAACCGTTAAGCAGAGCCACTTGGTTAAATGAACTTCTAGTGCAAGCTGGGATTAAGTGGACAAATTAGTGGTTCATTTATGTATAAAAAATATTATTTTTTACACCATGTAGATGTATGATGAAAATTACAATTTAGATGCTATATTAAATCAGTGTAGTTACTTCCTAAAATGATTAGTTTCATTGTTACAATGATACAATATTTTAAGAAAGTATCAGAAGAGTCCTTAAAAACACAATTGATGACTTAGGGGCTTTTGGTTTAAGGATTTAGGAATGAACGAATAGGTATGAAGCCTATTCCACTTGTTTGGTTGATGAGAATGATTTTTAAATTTGAACACCCAAAATTTTGGGATGGATGAATTTACTAAACCCATTCCCATCATGATTGGGGTACAACTAACATAACACCACCGTAATATGCTACAATAATTTAATCAATAGTTGCTAAGTGAAGTACAAGGGTGTTCAATTCCATCTTTCTGATTAAGTGGGTGCATTATTTTTCTAGAACACTGCATTATTTGTTATGAATGTTATTGTCGCCAGGTTCTGCACCGCAGCAAGGGATGGGCGGCGCTCAACCAATGCCACATGCTGGATTGAGGCCTCCCATGCCTGGTGCTCAACCAATGCAATATAATCAGCAGAAAGGACCTGTTCCCTCCATGGATGCTTCTCGTTCACATCAGCTCAGTAATGGTGATCAAAATGCTTCCCATTCAATTTCTCGAGAGACAACTGAAGCAGAAAAAGTGGTAACACTTTTGTTCTTTCTGGATGCGGTTTTTTTTTATCTGTTCTCAGTTTTGAATTATCATGTTACAAAATAAAATATGCTTTCTCTGCATTTTACTGAGTAAATCAATTTAATATATTCGTATTTTGATCTTAGTAGCCCTTGTTTATAACAAGTTGTCTCAATTTTTATCCCATGCTAGAGTCTAAATTCTGCTGCAGAGTATGGAGTTGATGAGTTTTTAAGTTTGTGCTGTAATTATTATTTGAATATAGTTGACCATTCTCTTGGAGATTATATGTACATCACATTTTATGAACAATAAAGGCAGAAAAGTGTTTTCTTCAATAACATACAATATATATAGGGTTACAAGGGAGCTTTACATGGAGGAGCTGCACAAAATCAATTATCCTAATCAAATCCCATGATTCTAGCAATCAAATCCTTAATTAAGGATTAATATCTTCTACTTTATTTACATAAAATCTTACAGATTTACTGAATATTTCCACACTCCCCTCAAGCTGGCTTATAGATATCTTCCATACAAAGCTTGCCGACTAGCATCTTAGGTAGATCTTTGGTGAGAACATCAGCTGTTTGTTGAGTAGTTGGTAAATAAGGAATGCAAATTATACCAATTTAAGCTTCTCCTTGATGAAGTGACTGTCTACTTCAACATGCTTAGTTCTATCATGTAGGACTGGATTGTGTGCTATTGAAATGTCGGCTTTTTGGTCACAATATACTTTCATAGGGGTGGGGAAAGAGATCTTTAAGTCTTCTAAAAATCTCTTGATCCATATTGCCTCACAAATGCCGTGTGCGAGGGATCTAAATTCTGCCTCGACACTGCTTCTTGCCACAACATTCTGATTTTTACTTCTCCAGGTGAGATCGTCCATCATAACTGTTCTCGACCCAATTAGCATCAGTATGAACTTCTTTTTTCTTATTATTGTGTTTTCTGTGCATCACTCCTTTTCCTGGGGTTCCTTTCAAGTACCTTAAGATTCTATAGGTAGCTTCAAAGTGTTCCCTCCCTGGTGAATGCATGAATTGGCTAACCATAGAGAATGCAATGTCTGGACGGTATGAGATAAATATATTAATCGTCCAACTAATCTTTGAACTTATCCTTTTCATTCACATCTTCAACTTTAGCGGGATTAAGCTTTAAATTGGCTTCAATTGGAGTTTCGGCTACTTTGCATCCCAACAGACGTGTATCTTTAAGTAAATGTAAATCAAGAATATATTTTCTTTGATTAACGAAAACACCTACTCTTGATCTTACAAATTCAATGCCAAGGAAATATTTCAGTCTCCCAAGGTCTTTAATCTCGAATTCTTGTGCGAGTTTCTTCTTTAACTCCGCTAATTCTTCAAGATCATCACCTGTTAATATTATGTCATCCACGTAAACAATTAAGACTGCAATATTTCGTCTTCCAGAATGTTTATAAAACATGGTATGGTCAGCTTGGCGTTGTTGGTATCCATAACCTTTAACAGCCTTTCCAAATCGTTCAAACCACGCTCTTGGAGACTGTTTAAGACCAGACAAGGACTTCTTGAGTTTACAAAGCTTATCTTTTCCGACAAGATTTTCAAAACCAGGTGGTGGATCCATAAACACTTAATCACCATTGAAAAAAGCATTCTTTATCTAGCTGGTGTAATGGCCAATTAAAGTTAATTGCGAGGGATAATAATATGTGGATAGAGTTAATCTTGTCCATTGGGGCAAAGGTTCTTGGTAATCAATGCCATATGTTTGTGTAAATCCTTTAGCTACCAATCTTGCCTTTATATCTTTCTACACTTCCATCAGCTTTACATTTCACTGTTTACAACCATTTACAACCAACTACCTCTTGATTTTCAGGTAGTTTCATGCCTCTCATGCCTCGTTTTTCCTTAGAGCATTCATCTCTTCCTTTACTGCTATTTTCCACTTTGGATCATCAAGTGCCTCTTTAATGTTTCTTGGAATAAACAGATTAGATTTTTTTTAATGTAAATACGTTATGACTTTGAGAGAGATTATCATAGGACATATACTTTGCAATTGGATGATTAGTACTCATTCTTTTCCTAATTGCTATAGGAATATCAAGATCAAAATTTTCAGTGAACTCTAGAGGAATAGGATCAATAATGGGATAAGTGGAGTCAAAATTACATGAAGTAGTGTTGGAAGGATCATCACTAGGGGCCTATGATTGATTTGGTGCCAAGTTAATACCAACTTCTCTACTAATCTTTTGAGTTTTTCTCCTTGTATAAACTTAAAGTTTAGATTCATGCTCTTTAGGATTGTATGGTGATACCTTTTCCCCTATTGAGGACAATGATGTTTGGCAAAATAGTAGAATCATTGGTTTTGTAGTCCACACTTTTAGATAAAGGAGTAGGAATAATGTCCTAAAAATTTCCTTCACATTGTTTCTCCCTCCTGAAGGAAATCCCCTTTAAAATAAGGTTGATGTTCAAGGAAAGAAACGTCCATGGATGTCCAATTTTTTTTGGTTTTTGGATTAAAACATTTGTACCCCTTTTTATTTGGAGAATACCCTACGAAAACACATTTTTCAGCCCTTGGATCTAATTTAGATGTCCTTGATTCGTCAAGTGGACATAAACAGTACACCTAAAGACTTTCACACGTAAATGAGAAAAAATTCGAGTATCAGGAACCTCTGTTTAAGACAATCAAGAGGAGTGACATAGTTAAGTGTACGAGTTGGCATCGTATTGATTAAATAGCATGCCGTTAAAATTGCTTCTCCCCAAAGAAATTTTGGAACATTCATAGAGAACATAATGGCACGAGAAACCTCTAATAAATGTCTATTTTTTCTTTCAGCTATGCCATTTTGTTGGGGTGTATTTTGGTTGACTGATGTTGAATACCCTTTTCTTTCAAAAAGCTTTCAAAAAGTTCATTGAAATACTCGGTGCCATTTTATGTATGTTACATTTCAATTTTTGTTTGAAATTGTGTTTCAACCACAGCATAAAAGTTTTTGAATAGGTTCCCAACCTCACGTTTCTCCTTCATTAAATAAACCCAACATAAATGGGTATGATCATCAATAAAGGTTACAAACCATTTTTTTCTAGAAAAAGTGTTGATCCTTGAAGGACATCAAGCATCACTATGAATCAAGTAAAATGGTCTTGAAGGTTTATATGGTCTTGAGGAATAGATAGATTTGTGAGATTTTGCTAGAATACAGCTTTGACAATGAAACTCAAGATGATCTATTTTATTAAATAAAGTAGGAAACAACCTTTTTAAAATAACCAAAACTCGGATGTCCTAATCTATTATGATAAAGCATTATTTTTTCTCTACTACTTAAACCTTGAATGAAATTTATTCCGGAGCTTTCATTATCAAAGTAGTAGAGGCCTCCCATCAACTTAGCACTGCCAAAATCATCTTCCCCGAGGTCTGCTCTTGGACACAATGAGATTCAATGAATGTGACACGATAATTAGAATCTTTAGACAGTTTACTAATAGAAAATAGGTTAGAAGCAAGTTTAGGCACATGAAGGACAAATTTAAGAGATAAAGTATCTGATAAATTTATCAAACCTTTTTCAGCAATTGGCGAATACAAACCATCTGCTATACAGATTTTTCATGATCAGAACAAGGAATATATGAATCAAACAAATTAGAAAAACTTGCCATATGATCTGAAGCTCCTAAATCAATAATCCAGGGAGAGGAGTTTGAAAGAGAATTACTGAGAAAAGCATTTAAAATTCTACGTGTTTGTGCCACAGAAGCATTAGGAGTGCCCAAAATAAAAAATTAGCAACTTTAGAATGTGATCCATCTGCTCTTTGGTAAACGGAACAGTAGTTGCTTCATTTGCAGTGGCAGAATGAACAAACTTGTTTTCATGTTTACCTTTCCAATTTGCCGGTTTGCCATGTATTTTTCAGCAAGTCTCGCGAGTATGGCATGGCTTGTTGCAATGATCACACCACACACGAGGGTTCTCTTCTGACCTTTTTTACTAATGAAGCTTGTTTGAAAGTTAATTTGTATTTTTCATTGGCTGGTTCAATTGGGTATTTGAAGGTATTAAGGAGCATTCAAACAGCCCTTATGGGTGTTCCATAATCCTTTGAAATACTAATCAAGTTTAAGCCTAAAGGTCATCACTATGGAGGAGTTGCATGTTTTTGTATTTTCTGCATGTTTTAACAAAGTAGCACCAACCCCAAATTTGCAAAGCCATGCAAAATTTGTAGCATTTGTGCTTACTAGAAGAATTGGTCCGATGGCAGAAGCAGTGGAGAAGAATTGCAACCAATTAGCAATTTCCAGCAATGTTTCTCTAGACAAGTGCTGACAAAAGTACAAAAGACTGGTTGTACTATGGGGGACAACTTAGTGCTCTGATTTAGTAATCGTTTACGCCTAGTTTTTATATAATTCTATTTTTAGAAATGTATTAGGGTTTTGTCCCATCAGCTCCTCTATAAAAAGGGTGACTCTAGGTTGTAAAAGACAGATTTGATGATATGATTTCAACCTGGAGAGTTTTCTCTAATTTCCTCCAACAAACTTTCTAAATCCTATGTGGGTTTGAGAGTAGTCCTTATCCTAATACCTTAGTGGTTTTATAGTGGTGAGCTTCATTTTTTTCATTGTTACGTCTTGATCTTGTGACTCCTATTCCATTTCACGTCTAATTCTAAAATTGAATCTGGAGCTGTTCATTTTTGCATTTTTACGGCCTGTTTATGCATCAGCTTCACTTGTAATAAGGGAAGAATTTTCAACAGGACGATAAAAATCTTTCTTCCCAAGCATAACAAGACAACGAGATTCTTCACGACGAAAACCTCTCCAATAGGTGGTAGTGGTTTTCTACCAATTATTCTGCCTCTAACTTCATTAAACTTCACATGAAGTCCGATCAGAAACTTAAAATTGCGATTATGCTCCACATTCTTCTTATAATGTTGCTATCCTCCATGGATTTCCATTCATAGTCATTGAATAGATCTAGATCCTGCCATATACGTTTAAGGGAGTTAAAGTATTTGGTAACATTATCCTCACCTTGGCGGATTTCTCCAAGTTTCAACGTCAATTCATATACTTGAGATTGGTTTCCCAGATCTGAGTACATTTCATTTTCATTGATGTTGTCCCAAAGCTCCGTAGCAGTGTGATAACACGTATAGTTAGAGCTAATGTCTTCCTCCATTGAGTTCACCAACCAGGTGATTACCATTGAGTTTTCAGCATCCCAAGTAGAATAGGTGGGATCCTGAAGAGCAGGCTCAACCTTATCACCAGTTAAGTAGCCAATTTTTCCTCTGCCATGAATGTACGAATGTACATGCGCACTGATTGAAACCAGCGCAGAAAGTTGTCTCCATTCAGCCGTATGGTAGTAATCTGGACAGAATGAGACTCTGAAGTTGGGATCTGGGAACTATTTGGCTTTTGGGTTTTCTGGTTAGATGAGTTGGTGGAATTTTCAACGTCAGATATGGCGGAATGGGTATTGGGTTTTTCTGCTTAATACAATCCAAATCTCTGATACCATATGAACAATAAAGGGAGAAAACTGTTTTCTTCTATTGACGATATACAATATATATATATATATATATATATATATATATATATATATATATATATATATATATAGGGTTACAAGGGAGATTTACATAAAATCTTACAGATTTACTGAATATTTCCACACATTTTATATGCTTTAGAATGTTCACTGTGGCTGGTTTCCTTTGGTGTTGAAAGGTTGAAGATAAGAAGGTAATTCTGGATTCTAGAGAAAAGATGGCATTTTACAGGAACAAAATGCAAGATCTTGTAAGTAACCATCCTTCTCAAAAAAAAATTCATTTTGTGCCCATATATTTTTAATTGTATGCTTAAAAGCCTCTTGAGAAAAGCACCAAGACTGATCTAGATACACACACACTAACTCTTCATATATGTTTATGCATACATGTGTGTGTGTGGTTGTTTGGGGGGGGGGGGGGGGGGGAGGTGATATGTATGTATTGGGGTATCTTACACCATTAAAGCGATTTTGGGGAAGACTTGAACTCCGTAGCTTGTAGGACCTTCCCAGTGGACGTCAGAAGGCTGTAGGATAGCTGAACATACAATTTTCCATGAACATACGGGGTGATTTAGATGAATAATGAGACCTGGAATTTTCCTCTTTTATTTTCATAATGTGTAGACTTATATTCATAATCTTTCTTTTTTCACCAGGTGCTATACAAAAGCAGATGCGATAACCGCCTTAATGAAATTACAGAACGGGCTTTAGCTGATAAACGTGAGGTATTGTTGAGATTAGAAACTACGTCTTATATCCATCTTTGGGTTTCCTTTCTCTTTCCTACACATTCCATCACCGTATTTGTTTCAGGCTGAGTTGCTTGGCAAGAAATACGAAGAGAAGTACAAGCAGGTGGCAGAAGTAGCCTCTAAATTAACTATTGAGGAGGCATCTTTCCGTGATATTCAGGTAGAATGTGTCCCTTTGTATTCTCTGACACAATAAAAATATATCTGGACCTTTGAATACACTAGAACTTTTTAATGTAGTTGATACGATCATACGAGTACTGTTACACTTGATGATATATGCTTTCAGTTTTTTTGACTTGAAATTTTGATGGTGATGTTCTGACCATTTTATCTGCTGGGAACACCTTTCTACCTTTTTTCTGGGAAGATTTGACACATTTTATCTCTATTTTCCATTCACGATGTTGTGGGCTCCAGTATGGGACCCAGATTCACAATCACATTAAAGTTCTCATCCATGTAGGACTTTATGAAAATGAAAAATGCTTGGAATGATAGGTTTGCAAAATCCTCAGGGTTAAGGGTCAAAACAAGTAATATTTTAGGATGAGTCAAAATGGATCAGTTGACCCGCCAACATATTTGTTGTCTTTTTTGGTAAATATTAGATATGGTTACAGAAAGTGTTTCTTAAATACAGCAACGACAACGGCAACAAACCCTGATTCCCAATTCACCAAGTTTGAGCGACTGCATCACATATATAATTTGAGAAGGGTGAGAAGCACTATGGTTCACTAATTTTGTATATTAATTCACTAATTTTATACATTGATTCACTTATTTTTTAATTTGTGATTCATTATTTATAAATTCAGAAACTAATCAATCAATGTTAAAAAGCAATGAATTGTTAATTTATTAAATCCGAAATTTACGATTCATTATTTATATATTCAAAAAATGGTGAATCAATATGTAAAAAATGAATCACAAAATGCTTCTCATACTTCTCAATATACATTTAGCTTCTCATTTGATCCTATACACACACACACACACACACATACATACATACATACATACATACATACATACATACATACATACATACATAAATAATCCAAATTAATCCGTATTCACTTGCATTGAACTTCATGAAGTGTTAAATGGCCTGACAAATAACATTCTTTTTTCACTTCTACTATACTTGCTACTTGTGTGAACTTGCAGCATTATTTAGACCCGTTTGCTTTACTTTACTTTTTTCCTTCATTCTGTTATTGGTGTAACCCTTTCTAATACAAGCAACTGGGACCCGAAGCTTATGAATTTTAACATACAATGTGACCCCATTTTTTTTGTTAATTGGATTGGAATTCTTGTCTTTCATAGGAGAGAAAGATGGAGTTGAATCAGGCGCTCGTGAAAATGGAACAGGGTGGCAGCGCTGATGGGATTCTTCAAGTAAGTTCAACCCTTCTATATGATACTCCACTCCCTCTCCTGGAAGGAGTTCATGATAAGCATATTCTTGGCTCCAGGTTCGTGCCGATCGTATACAATCGGATCTTGAGGAACTATTGAAGGCTTTAGCGGAACGTTGCAGGAAGCATGGAATCAATGTCAAGTCAACCGCAATTATTGAGCTTCCACAAGGTATCATCTTTCACCCCATGCTATCACATGCACTTTCATGCTAATAATAGTTATTTACGAATAATCTTTCCTAGTTTTGGTTTTCTGAACTATGTCCTATCAGGATACCCCATTAGCACTCACCTCCATTAATTTGGCTTGTTTTGCTGCTTTGTTTATGAAGGCTGGCAACCTGGAGTTCCAGAGATTTCTGCAGTGTGGGACGAGGATTGGGATAAATTTGAAGACGAAGGTTTCTCATTCTTCTAATTGAGTCACAATATTTAGAGGGGACAATTTTGATTCATTTACTTAAAAATTGGTTGATTAAGATTACATTTAATCTCCAACAGGTCAAATGATTAAAAAAATTATCTAAAACAGGAAATTGGTCAAGGCTTAAAAGCCGCCCAAAGTGTATTCAATCTTTCAACCTCCTAAATTTTCTTTTTACAAGATATTACGTTATTACTTTTAATCATATAGTTTTCTTTAATCATATTGCATACATCAATCATTCATAAAAATAAAGAGAAACAGACAAGTGTTGGTGGGTCAACACAACCAACCCCACCTGCAATTTGCCACCTCTACCGTATTTTCTCGCCTTATCCCTGACAATATATTCGCGTTTTGCATTAACATGCTTGTAATTACAGGATTCTCTTTTGATGTCGCGGTACCTGCAAATGCCATGTCCACATCTCAAGCAGAAAATATGTATCCGATGGATAACCTTTCTCCAGATTCATATTCAAATGCTGATGGGAAGTCAGAGAAGCCTTTTGAGACCGAATCAGCATATGCACATAGTGAAGATGAGTCCTCAAAAAGTCCAGCAGGTAGTCCCTCAGGACAAAAAATATTTGAAAGTCCAACTAAGGAGGATTCATTTAGCCGTTTCGGAAAGAGCTTTGATGCAGACACAGACACTCAAAGGTACCAAGTGGATTCTGTTTATGATCTGATATTCATCATCCAAATTATTTTTCACTGCATGGGTGGTACTTTGTGCAATATATAGTATCTAATGCCTTTCTTGGTGGAAAGAACTCAACCTGCATAGTGTATAACCCTTATCTAATTTTCATTTTCCTTTTGAACCAAAAAAATGTGTTGCATCTTTGATTAGGAGCTTTGATGACCAAGGATGGGGTACTTTTGACAACAATGATGATGTGGATTCAGTGTGGGGCTTCAATAACGACACCAATAAGGTGAGTTCATTTCTGGATGACCAGGTAGATTGATGAAGTGGAGGTAACCACCAATTTCAAACCATTTTACCTAAAAACGGTTGATTTGAGCTATATTTCATTTCAAATGGGTAAAAGAATAAGGGTTGGAATGGGTCGAAAGTTACACAAAGTCTATTCAAACACCTATAACCTCCAACATCGCTTTTTTCAAAATGAAATTCAGTCTATAAGTAGTATCATCATCAAAATCATATGTAACTGATTAATTATTAGTAAAATAAAAAAAAAGTTCATAAAGCGTTGATAAGCCAGCCCAAATATTTTTACCTATATAAAAAATAACTCACTTTGAATGAAACCAATAAACTTGAAATATTAGTTAATTTTGACCCCATGGCAGCCTTGAACGATGTCCGTGCCATTGCAAATAACTTCAATTTTTGCAGGATGGGGATCATGAGAAGCATGGAGAGAATTATTTCTTCGACTCCAGTAGCTTTAATGCAAGTCCAAGGAGAACAGACTCCCCTCAGGCTAATAGTTTCTTCCAAAAGAAGAGTCCATTTGGGTTTGATGATTCAGTTCCTGGCTCTCCAGCTTCTAGAGCTGCCACCTCACCACGATACAGTGTAGGAGGAGCAGAAAATTCTTTCTTCGATAATTTCTCGAGGTACGACTCTTTCAGTGCCACTGACCGTGGTTCCCCCCGGCAAGAAACCTTCTCGAGATTTGACTCCATGAGCAGCACCGCACAAGACAATAACTTCTCAAGGTTCGACTCAATGAGCAGTAGCACAGCACAAGACCGCAGTTTCGCAAGGTTTGATTCGATGAGTAGCAGTGCAGGGTTTGACCATAGTCAAACTTACTCATTTGACGACTCAGACCCCTTTGGGTCAAGTGGACCGTTTAAGGTCTCATCAGAGAGTCAAACAGGGAAAAGTGATCCTGATAAATGGGCATTCTAGTTTGGAGTTATAGACTGCGAAGAGGGTTTGGGGATACCATGTATTTTTTTGTTTCCGGGGACCGGCTTGATCGTTGTGTTTGTATCATTTGCTTCTTTAATTCCATTCCATGGAAATTTTACAATGTCTCTTTGGTATAATCTTGACTAGAGTTACAGATTGTTATTATCATAAGTTTTTTTGGTTTTGATTGTTAGATGCTGCTTCTTATATGGCATAGCATTCATATATATATGTACTTACCGACATTTGTAATTTTTATTAAACTAGCTATAAAGTTGATTGCCATTTTCTTTCTCGATTTCTTTATTGCGAAATGCAGTTGGTTGGTTTTGTTGGTAAGTCTAGAATTTGGTGTGTAATAAAATTATTAGATCTCAGGTTTGGCTTTCACACTTCTGTAGGTTGCATATTGCAAACCCTGGCAGCTTAGCATCAAGTACATGCAAAAAAGAAATTTTCATGGAAAATATATTAGATTGTGGCTCTATGTCTACAAATGAGTCAATCTTATATTAAGCAAGTCTTGAACATTTATTTTTTTGAAAATTATTATGGAAAACACATGATTTAAACTTGTTTAGCTGGATGAACAAGATGAAGCTTAACCCATAAACACAAAACACCAGGAAATTTTGTACAAGGCATTTCGTAAATGGACATTTGTGCAAAAAACTCATAAGTTAAATCATTTTTTGTGATTAAAACCCCAACCATATTTTATTGCACAAAAACTCTAACCGAAAAAATCTCAAGGAAATGAGATATTACTGATTGTAACCGGCTGAAAATCACAGGTCACCGTCAATAAGTCACTATTAATAAGTTATCAGTGACCACTGTAATTTCACCAAAAAAGTAAATTCCAACAAAATAACATTGATTTGAACAAAAAAAATCAACAGGAAATGTGGACTTAAATAATATAACACAGACAAGTGAGTTTGCTGCAGAGGAGGTTCGTCAGCGACGAAGGGTTGGTCAGATTGCAGCTGGTTCATTAGGTTGCAAGTCATTTAAAAAAATTCATTTTGATAAGTTTTAGTCAGAGGGTTTTGTGCAATGAAAAATTGTTAGGAGTTTTAATCGCAAAAATGATTCAAGTTGAAGGTTTTTTTACACAAATTTTCCTTTCCTAAATGGTTGCTCGGAAGATCTAATCATGTCATCTAGTTACGATTAGTGTAACTCTAATGGTTCAGTTCTGCATCCAAAATATGCAACCAATTTTTAATGTTCATCTCTTGAACATTTTTCAATGTAAACCAAACAGAAATTAATAACAACTAACCCGATCGAACCACACAACTGTATTAAGACTTCTAAGGTTCCCCATATAAACTCATTCACTGAACTCTACAAACCCAAGACGAAGCAGTTTCCTTTCTTGTAAGCACTCTTCACTTTGTTTTTTTTTTTTTTTTTTTTTTTTTTTTTTTTTTTTTTGTTTTTGTTTTGTTTGACAAGTGATTTGATGATGACCGAGTTAGCATGAGTCTTAGGCGACACATGCTTTGAAGCTACAATAAAAAAAAAAAGAAGCAAAACATAAGTCTACTAGTTACAAAAATCCATTAATATTAAGAAATTATAATGTCCGCAGATAAAGATCACTGTTGACCTGCAGCTCATTAGAAATACGCCACTGTATTCTCATTATCGACAAATTTGTAACAATAAGTCATAAAAGATAATTCCGAAATGAATTGTATAGAGGTAGTGAAACACTTTGGTCTTTGGCATTCAATTTTGGTAGTCATTGAAATTTATATGCCAGATTATTTCTTCATAAATAATAACAATAACTCAAATCTTGCACAAATAATCCTATTACATATACTTTATTTGTAATGTACTAATGTCGTCCCTACAAAGTTTACCAAAACTAGCCATAGACAATTAGTATGATGAGTACTTGTGAACATTCTAAACCAATAAATTAGAAATTTTCATCTATTTAATCTATTCCTGCAAAGACAAGATAAACGATCGGGATTATTTTGTTCACATAGCCCACAACACAAAAAAAATCAAGATTCATATAGCTTGATTATGAAGAAAATATATATGGAGGCTAAAACAGAGTGTTCATTACGCTGCATCAAATTTGTTCTCGGCACATGGATGTGGCTGGATCCAACTACTTTAATTTGGGCAGTTAAAACCGGTCATTTTGTCATTCCTTGGTGCTCTTCACATCCTTATGTAGCGCATCATGAGATACAAGAATCGATGAGCGAGCATTTGCTATTTCTACAAGTGTTTCTAGGGCTGCATGAAGAAGGAAACAACAAATTATAACCCACTGGATTTGAGGCAGGATGGATGAAGAAATAGAACAGTTATGAAATGTTTGTGTGCTTGGATTTTGCACCTGTTTCAAACGTAAGTTGAGAAGCTCGGAGCTTGGGAGAAACCAAAGTCCCAAACATTGATAGTATCTTTGCCCGTTCTTTCTGAAGCCGCATACACAGAGAAACAAGGGAGAGCGAAGGAGTCATAACCATCAGATATTCAAAGGATATTTTTCAAAAAGGAAGAAGGATTAGTCTCTTCATTAAATGAAAAAAAAGCAACAATCTCCTTTGGATGTCCTATTAAAACTGTTTTTGCAAAGAAAGTAAAAAAGAAAACTGCAATTTCCAAGAATGATTTGATTTTGCACAAAATGCACCAAGTACCATGATGATTTTTGCATTTACATTCCCACAATTCATTGTTAGAAGATGTCATATTTACCAGGCATATGCTTCTTTCAAAATTTATACGGATGATGGTTTGCCTACATCGGTGTTAGAGAAATCTTTGACTACTAACCTGTGTCTTAAAAAGCCCATTAAAAAATTTATAAACCAAGTGCAAAGTGAGTGTTGCAATTGTGTGGCACAAATGGATTAGTTTGTTGATCTCAATGAAAAGTTCAAAAACAGGGCTATTGCTTCAGTGCTGTTTTGTACTCACAACATCATATGAAATTTGCAAACTCTTGATCCTATAACTATTCATAGTTCATGAGAAACTTCCTAGATATTACAAACATTGGTAAAGTAGTAAATCTTGTGGAGCACTGGAGCTGGAACAAAATCATCACCCCTTTGTGATGATAACAAAGCACAGCAAGTAATTTTTGAATAAAAACATAACCACAAAAAATGAAAGTTGCATTCTTCATAGGATATCCAAAAACAATGAGGGAAGTGGAAATAAAATTTATGGTCATACATTACACTCACAAGATTCTCTGTTTTAGGCGGTGTCGCATTAGTTTCAGATGGATTGCTCTCTTGTGGTGAAACATTAGTTTCAGATCCCTTGTTGCTTTCTGATGAATCTCGATTTTCTTAGCAAAAGCAAAAAACCATGAAAGAAATTACAAGAGGTAGTCTAAGCATGATCATAAAAAATACTGTAAGCCAAGAATTAATGAACTATCACATATCTAAAACTGTTTTTGTAAGTTGCAATTCATAAAAATACTCCTTCCAGTTACTTAAAAAGAAGTTGCATGTTGAGTCTTTCCAATTGAACAAGTTAACTTTGGATCTCAAATTGTTGCGAATCAAAAAATTTCTATAAAAGTCAGTATCATCAAATCTTGCATAAACTAACAGATAAGAAAATGTTGAATTGTGTTATCCAGGAAGAAAAAACCTGGATTTGGTTTGAAAAACTCTTATTTAAAATGACAGAAATTTTTTTCCCCTGTATATTTTTAAAGAGGGTAACTAGATTATGCATTGATTTTTATATGGAAACTGTAATTATGCATTGATTCACAATTAAACAGTGTCCATGAAGCAATATAGGCTATGCTTTTTAAGATAGGGCTGCAAACGAACCGAGCTTCCTCGACTTCAAGCTTGGACTGATCCCAAGATACAAGCTCAAATTTTAAATGAGCCAGGCTCGAGCATCTAATCGAGCTTTTCAAGCCTTATTTATATGTATGTATTATCCCTACAAATGAGCCGAGCCGTCATCAAGCACTTGAGCTTTAGCTGTATCAAGTCGAGTTTTTATGGAGTTCGAGCTCGAGCTAGATGCCAAAAAAGTAACTCAAAAAATCAGTTTGGTTATCGGACACTATATATGTGTATATATATATATTATATATATATATATATATATATATATATATATATATATATATTCGAGTTTTTTTAGCCAAATCCGAGTCCTCAAGTCAAGCTTGTATTTGTATCTTGAAAGCTTGTCAAGCTATCAAGTCAGCCTCGAGCCCAGACTAAGTTAGTTGAGCCGAGCTAGAGCCCTAGCGAGCTTGAGATCAGCTTGACTCGTTTGCAGCCCTACTTCACAATCAGTAACAGAAAAAAATTACCAGAATCCTCAGGGGAAGTATGGAGCCCTAGCTTTTGACTGCTAGAATTTTCTTTGCACTGCTCATCTTCTTCAATTTCTCCCTTCTCTAAAGAGTCTTTATTATCAGAAGATGCCCATTTGCATAATTGGAACTGTGCTGACTTGGTCATACAGCCGACTACAACAGAGAGGAAATTAATCGATACTTTTCTACAATTGTAAATTATGATAATTTTAGGCACAACTAGAGGGATCTAAGTGATATAGTATGAGAATCTAAGTATGTGAGTTTAGATTTTTATGTAAAGGAATCCAATTGGAAAATCAAAAAAACTGAATGGCAATTTTTATCTATTTTTCTTTACTATACCATCAAGTGTTCTTTCCCATTCTTATTTGGCCTTTGTCAAGGATGGTGAGTTCAGGTGACACTAGACCACCCTAGAACCAGTGGATGCCTATAGTTCTATAGGAATTCTCGGTTTGTCTCAAGTATTATTGTACCTAGTAGCGCTTTCTAGAGTTCTCTTAACACTTATAGATATATCCTACATTATGTATTAGAATCTACAAGGTTTACTGTATCCTAATAAGAAGGTGGACTCTGCCAGACAAAAAGGAGTTCCCGCATATTTTGAGTACTTCACTCTTCTTGTAGTGAATAGTGATTAATGCTGATAGGTTATCCTAACAAGAAAGCAAGGTTAGTCAAGGCAAAAACTCATCCATATGACAAAGACAAGTCAACATTGTAACTAGTGGAAAAGACCACAAGAGTAAGGGTGTGTTTGTTTGGACTTAATTACCTCTTAAAAACATCTGAAGTCTTAATTTCAGATCTAAACTGAAAATAGACTGTTTGTTACATTTTAGAGTTAAGTGGATTTCAGATCTTAACTTAAAACGAGACTGTTTGTTACATTCAGACCTAAGAGGTTAGAACGTCTGAAAACCACGTCTGAAATTAAGCTGTGGACTTCCCTCTGAAGTCTGAAGTCTTAATTTAAGAGGTTGACGTAAGTTTATATTTTATTTAACTAAATTATTAAAAACCAATTTAATTAAATTAAACATTTAAGGCCAGCTCTTAATTTCAGACTTGTCATATCTTAATTTCAGATGTGGTTTTCAGACTTCAAACTTAATATCTTAAGTCCACCTATTAATTTCAGACGTGGTTTTCAGACTTCAGACATTTAGCTCTTAAAATAACAAACACAACCTAAGACAATAAAATATTGGATGGAAGAGGGAGGAAGGATCTCATTGAAGTACCATTTCCATAATCTACTTCCACTGTTGTGGCAGCAGAATGGGGTTTAAGGTTAAGCAAGACGCTATTTACACGTGAAGTGCCCATAGAATGACGAGCACTAGCTAATTCCAGCCATCCCTGCAAGTATTCAAACAAGATTCATAGCAGAGAGGTAAATCAAGTAGACATATTACATATATAACCACAACTTTTAGTCAAAGCAAAATCCGTTCAACAGTACTCAAGCTTATATAGTTGTATACTTATATACCAATAAGATGGGGATGTCAACCAGCAAACATAAAACCAACGATATCTCACAACCCTTTTGAAATAGAATTAAAATCTTACACAATCGATACACAGAAAAAGACATAATTATTCTTGAGTAAGCATGAGATATATTTGAATCGAATAGATAGTCACACATCTTAACAATTAAGGAATTTTTGGAACTAGGGAATCAAAAGAATGGAATGACATGGGCTTACAAACTTGTTTATCATGTGACGTTGACCTTAATTCTCTATGGGAGAGTGGAGAATTGACTTTAATATAACTATCATTTCTTTGCACTCCTTGTAGAAATGGCGAGAACCAAAAACTTGGAAAGAGAATAAGTTTTCATCATTTTCTATGTCAATCTTTATTTATGTATCATTATCATTTGTCAGAAAGTTGTAAACTCAGTAACTCATGGCATTCATTCTTTCAATTCCCTTGTACCAAACATGCCCATAAAAGTTGCAAGCTTGCGATGATGGAATATGTGAGCTAAACGTGATAGGATTATTCTTTATGGCTATATGCCTTGACCACGTATGGCACCTAGAAACACCACAAGTTCCTATAGGCAATGTTGAAAAACTCGTTAGGCGGTAATCGAGCGACCGACCAGGGATTAACGAGCAATCGGCCTAGGCAGGGAGTACTAGGATTGGAATTATTGTATGTAAACTTCAGAATTATGCATACAACATTACAACATGTACATAATAATCAAGTATAAATATAATTGTTCATAAATACATACAAAATGTAAATAAAATAGACATACATATGTCTCAAACTATGATGAGAAAACAAGTCATACTGATACTATATAAGTAACATTAGAATAAAGTCACAATTAACATAATATGTCATACTGACGCCTCACTATATAAAGCAGAAGGATCCAATCCAATAGGACTCCGATAGCTATTCCCTCACCCCAACAATCCAATTCATAGCCACATATAAGGCAGAAGAGAGATGCAAAAAGAGACAGAGAAGAGCCGAAGAAAGATGTGGCGATTAAATGAGAGAAACGGGGCAGCAAGATTCAGACCGCTCAGGTCCATTAGGACAGAGTAGCACCAATTCGAACCGCCCAGGCCGATTTTGACCAAATACAACTAATTTGGCTGATTCACTCCAAATCGCGTCGATCTATGGTCGATTCCCAATCACTTGGCCACCCAGACCAATATTTACAACATTGCCTAAATATGCTGACAAGAGAACATGGAGAAAAGAAAGACCACAGACTCCTAAAGATTTCTTTTTTTTTTTCAAGCAAAAGCGTCAATTAGACTATACAGAAAAACCCTAACGTATTGTAACCTATTTATATCAGCTAACAAAACCTATAATCGCTCAAAATTAAAAGATAACAAACGGTTATTCTACAGATGTGCCCGATGATATCCAGTTGCACTATAATTTTCAGTCAATTTATTCATCAAGACTCAGATGAATTTTCAAGACTTCAACTTGAAGACATATGCATAACAGATTCAAATTTCACTAGCAAAATCGAGTAAATCATATGATAAACTGATATGAATCAAACAATAAACTAAATTACGCATTTGTGAAAGAACACCATGAACATCGAATCTTGAATTCGTTCAAAGAAGGTCATTGATTACCTGGCGAAGAGTTGAAGATAATGTTTCAATTAAGATGATGTAGTCATCCAGTGAATCAAGGAATTTTAATGTGTATTCGTCTTGTTCTTTTACTTTCAATGTCGATAGTTGAGAAATTTGAGTATTTTCAGCTTCATTTTCTTCTCCCATGGCGGCAAATCAATCACAATGTACCCGATGGATTCAAGTGGACTTCTTCTGCTGGAGCTACCGAGTAAAAGGACAAGAGAATTGGAGATCGAGAGTCAGAGAGAAGACCCACCCCCACCCCACCCCATCCCCCCCCCCCTCCTTCATTGGGCCTATTGGGCTGGACAATCCTGTAGATGAGCTAGAGGATATGTAATATCTGATGCAATTGGATTGATTCAATTAATATTTTTAAAATTATAATTATAAGTATAGAATAATATATTATTATTATTATTTAATGTATTAACTTAATAATGAACACAAAACGCCACATGAAGTTATTACGTTTAATCTATCAAGATAAATAAGTATATACAAATTAAGTTTAAATTTGAATTTTTATACATTCAAATTTTAATAGATTTAAAATTAAATTAAAAGGTTTTTTTAAATTGTAAAATGATTAATAACAAATGTTAAAGTTAAAATATGCCAAGTGACATCTTTTTATAATGTGACAATGATAGGTTAGTTAATTTAAATTTAAATTCAAAATTATAGAAAACAATATGGATTGGAAAGATTGACTTATTAATTAGATTTGAATTTGTTGCAAAAAAACACAATGGATTGAAAAAGTCGACTTTCAATTTATCTTTTAGGAAAAAACGATGAATTTACTCAAAATTCAATTTAACAATTTTTAAAAGATGACAAAACATTGCGTTTAGTTAACAAAAACAGGTAATTTTTCAATTTTACTTTTAAATTTACAGTTAAAAAAAGAGTTTTTATAAAAAGTAAAAACTTGTTTAGATGATTAAGTTTTAGTTTTAAGAAAAATGAGATTGGTGATTATAAAGTAAAAATAAAAAGAACAAGTGATAGAAAAGTAAAAGAATACTAAAAGTAAATATATAAGTAATTTATAAAGTAAGATAAAAAATATGAAAAATGGTATTTTAAAAAGTGAAATGAAAATTTAATAAGAAATTATCATTAAGTAAACAAGTTTTCATTTATTTTAAAAATTGAAATGAACCATTTTTATTTTTATTTTAATTTTTTAAGAAAAGATGAATCATTTTAATTTTCAATTTAATTGTTGCTAGAAAACAACAAAACATTTAGATTTCTAATTTAACTTTTTAAAAAAAAACTACAAACCTTTTTGATTTTTTAAGGATTCGAAAAAAATGCGAAACATTTTGATTTTTAATTTAACTTTTATAAAAACTGATGAACGGAGTCATTTACATTTTACCGATGAAATAAATATATTGTCTAAAAATTTATAGGACAAATAAAAAGAAAAAATGAAAAAAATTTAAAGTACATAAATTTTAAAATGATTTGGTAATCTATCTATAAATACTCTATAATTTTAAATATCTAAAATTTCTAAAAATACTACTAAATAAGTAACTAATGTGTTACGTGTCAACCCCTCATTTTATTCAGTACTGTCAAAACTTCTTTTTATCGCATGTCATTTATCAAAATTTAATTTAAATTCAAATCAAATTTCAATCTTTTATAATCTAATCAACTAATCTAATAATAATTAACTCGAATATAATAAACTCAATCTTTTATTAATTATTTTATATATTTTTATGAAATTTATTATTTTTTAAATCAACACATATAATACATGAGCATATAATTTAGTTTACCGAATAAAGTATAATTTGTAACAAAAAATAGATATGGACATAAAGAAATCTTTTAATTAGACATAACAAAATACAATCACAAATTTTTTTATTACTTACGTGATAAAGTGAATTTGATCATAAAAATAAAATAAAATAGTATTAAAATGTAGAAGTCATGAAAAGTAAAAGATCATGAAAACTTTATCACGGAAATTACACGTAAACCGACAAATACTACTTTTAAAAGCATTCAGTGTAGTCTTCCCGTTTAGGCCGACGTCCTTGCCAGCAGGGATTTCCCCGGCGGGAATACCGTTCCCTCTCCAGCGGCCTCGCCCTCCTATCGGCTCTTCCCCACTTCAGCGGTGAGGATTCCGTCCCGCTGCTTCTCTCTCCCTCACTATTCTCTTTTTCTCTCTCTAAAATAATTGTGTTAGAGGGTGTTTGGTTTTGCTTATCAAAGCTGCTTATCTGCTTATTACGTTACACTACCGCAAATAAGTAGTTTGAAGTGTTTGAATAACTTTTCTTAATAAGTGCTTATTTGCGGTAGGTAGTAATGTTACCACACTTTTTCTACAACATGTTTTTGAAGCTGCAAGACAACAAAAATTAATTTTAATTGTAAAATGACAATACTACCCTTATGTTCAACTACTTGTTTGTATTTGAAATTTGAGTGTTTTTAACTCTTTGTTATGTCATTCTATTTTTCTTAATAGTTTTTTGTTTTTTAAATTGTACTTTTATTAGCTTAGAATTCAATTTATAAATTATTATATGGGATAACTGCGCAAAAAACCTCAAACTTGTCAGTTTTTTGTGATTAAAACCCCAAATCATTTTTCGTTGCATAAAAAACTCCGAACTAACTAAAAATCAGTAAATCAAGGTTTTATCAATCGGTAACCGGTTGAAACTGGTTATTAATCCTACGTGGACCGATAAATAACCTACGTAAAATAAATTTTAATTGTTAAAACCGGTTGCCAAGTATTACACATCATTTAACCCCCGTTGATGATGTATTTCCGTTTAAAAATTACAATTAAAAATTATCAACGGGTGTTTAAGTGATGTGTAATACTTGACAACCAGTTTCAACAATTAAAATTTAGGTTATTTACCGGTCCACGTAGGATTAATAACCGATTTCAACCGGTTACCCATTGATAAAACCTTAATTTACTTATTTTTAGTTAGTTCGGAGTTTTCTATGCAACGAAAAATGGTTTGGGGTTTTAATCACGAAAAACTGACAAGTTGTGGGTTTTTTGCGCAATTATCCCTTATTATATTTAAAATTTTATTTTTTTGATGAAAAACTTATTAAAATGTTTATTGAAAAATAATTATAAATAAAAATATTATATTATAGGCTAAAACACTTATTAAATTAAGAAAATTTGTGACACCCTCTGTTTTCTTTAAGGTCTCAAGTCAAGGCCCAATAGCAACGCAATATCAATCATGAAACTAAGATAAAATTAACAATTGCGGAAATAAAGTTAATTACAAACAGAGACAGAATTTAAGTAGCAAGGTACAAACATCTAGACTATTACATCAATCACATAATATAAACTAAACCCGAACCCCAAAGCTCTATTATCATCCAAATACCAAGATGTTGAAACAGGTTCTAATGTACTTCAAGCTCTTTCAAGTCCCGACCTAAGAACTAGGTCTAGCCAATCCTTTGCCTTTACCTGAAAAATAATGCAACAACGAGGTAAGCTTATTTGCTTAGTGAGAATGCAGAATTTCACATTTAACATGCAATTATGAACGCGGAAGCACATGCACTGCACTCGGCTCATGCACGGCTCAGCTCTATATGCACTGCACTAGGCTCATGCACAGCTCAATCTCGAAGGGACATTGGCCAATTAATGCTCTTTTGATGCGCGACTTTGCTCAGCTCCCAGTTATAAAAACTGTTGTTGCTCTTGAGACTTTTAGACAAATTCATAAGGAATGCTCGGATGATGATAAATCCATACACACGCATCATTAGTGGGGATCAGCCACTTACTGGGCTAGCTACCAGTAAAAGCTCTATATGGATATCATCGGAATGCTCAGCTCTAGCTACCCTCTGTGCTTTCATCACGTAAATAGCACATCATAAACTTAACATTAACCCAATCACTGAGCAATAGTGATGGAGTTAAGCTTAACAATCAAATGACTCGTCAATGAAATAGATACCGGAAGAATAAATGCTCAGCTCAACAAATCATAGTAGATATACTATGATAACATATGTCAATAAGCTCAAGATCAGAATGTCAATAAATCAGAATCATGCAACAAAAGTCTCAATTCACATAATATGCAGTTAAAGTGAAATCTACAACTCACAGTTACTGGTTAATTGTACTTTCTGGCTCTGGCTCTGTTGCTCACAATCTGTAGTGGATAAGAACCACAATCTGACTTATGCCAGACTTTCAGTTGCTCATCATCTTGCTCGTTGCTCAATCTGTTATTAATATCATTTCTGATATTTATTAGCTCTTATATTATCTGAATAATATATATTCAGTGTTCATCATTTATGCTCAAGATTCATTCGTTGGTCTTTGATCTCACAATCTTATATTTTGATCATATTATCATGAATCTCATAAATCTTATCAGAATCTTTCTATTCTTTGTCAGTAATAATCTCAAAGTCTTATAAAGTTACATTTCTGAAATCTGATCATTCATATTTATATAAGGAATTCTGTTGTATATATTTTAAATTATAAAAACCACATCCGGATTAGGACCATCCGAATTCGGACCATCCGAATTCGGATCACCCGGATTCGATTCTGGCATCCGAAATGGCACATCCGAACTGGGACTATCCGAAATGAGCCATCCGAAGATCATCCGAGTTCGGACCTTCTTCCGTCCGAAACGGTACTTTATCCGAAATGGATTATCCGAGTTCGGATCACCTTCCGTTCGAAATGGTACTTCATCCAAAATAGCCAAGATATCTGAATTTAAGTATTTTGTCCGAAGTACAGATCCGAAATGGAGCTCCATCCGAATTCGGTCTCATCCGAATTCGGATCCCATGTCTTCATAATTTTCCAGAAATTGTTCTTGGTGTTCATCTTTTATACTTACGGATTTTTCATAAAATTTCCCAAAAGTCCATTTTATCAACATGCAACTAAGAATAATGTTATATTATCATTATTTGGTTGATTTTATACTATTTTCCTTATCATTAACATCATAATCTGATCAAGATTGTCCGAAATAGGCACTTTTTGCCAAGAACTCAATTTTATCAAGAAATTCCGATTTGTTGCTATTTTGGACAATCCAACCCACAAATTTTGTTTCTGATTCATTTAGTAACTTTAATTCATCATAAACTAGTAAAATTTTATTCATGCAACAATTAAATCTCATACTTTAATTCTTTGGTTTCGGTTTCTCATAAAACCGAGCCAAACAATCAATATATGTAAATTTTTAAGTAAATTTACCTCAAATTTTGCAGATTCTTGCTGATTGTTGCTAATTGTATCTCCTTTTGTCTTTAATTCTTCAATTGATTGCAAATTGATGGATTTTCTTGATGAATTTTGATGTTAGCCGTATGGTTTAGAGAGAAATTAGAGAGAGAGAGTTAATTGTATTTAATGATCTTAAATGATCATTTTCAAGGTTTATATATAAACTTTGGTTAAATTTGTTATTTAACCCATTAAACTTTTGTATTTTACATATCTTTTAATTTAATCATCTCTAAAAATTTATAACAAAATATAATTCAATTAAATAATCTTTGAACTTAATTAATTACATAACTAATAATGTAGTTAAATTTACATTATTTGGATCAAAAACTAAATAAAAGACTGAGATAAAAGCTGGGTTGTTACAAAATTCATAATGATATACAAATGTCATTTTTGGTAATTTTACAAGTTTTAAACGCAAATCCAAACACTTAAGAACTGATTATTTGATGACTGTGATAACCAACAGCAGCAAATCCAAACTAAACTTTCAACAACACTTTTTGTTACAGCAATAATCTGATTATTAGGTATCAAAACGCTGCAGCACTTTTCCAAACGCAAAACCAAACACATTCTTAATGGGTATTAGGATAGAATGTTGAAAATGGTAGGTATTTTCAATGTATTAAAATGGAAATGGAGAGAGAAAAACTGATTTAGTGCTGAAGTGTCCAAATAATGAATTTGGAAGGGATGAATACACCAGTCATCCTAATGGTTATGTTAATTCACTACCGCTGAAAAAGATAATTTTATGATTAACCCAATTTTATCTTTACAAGTAGTACTAATTATATATTTGTTGTGACTTGTGAGTCACCACCACAAACTCCATGACTAAAAAGCAAACCCAATCAAGATTAATGCAATTAAATATTAATTTTAACTTTTTAATTCGATTCAAATGATACGATAGGAGAATCACTAACCGAACCAAATTGATTAATTTTAACTTTTTAAACATTAGTAAAAATCACCAAATTAAATGCCAACCAAAATTATTGGATTTCTTACAAATATATAGGTGGCCAAAATAAGAGATCCATAAATCTAAAATACATGTTAATTAGAGGGTTAACCTAATAATTATATATGGTTTTTTCAGGTTTGAATTATTTGAGGTTCAATTTTTTGGGCGGTTGCTATATACACCCGTTTTCCGTAATTTTTACTAATCACACACCCTCTTACTCACATGATTTTTGTTAATGACGCGAGACTCAAAAATTAAAAGTTAATATCCTCTTACATTAAGAAGAGAGGTGTATGATTAGCATTTGAAGGGGTGCGCATATAGAATTGCCCAATTTTATTTTGTTATCATTCGGATCTTTTGTTGAGGATATTCAAGAACTAAAATTAAATATATACGAAGAAATATAAAATGCATAGATCACCGGACATATATGAGTGTTAATTTGTCCATATAACAAAACGAATGAAAAAAATACTTTTTTTTAGAAAGCCGAACACATGCAACACTCTTTAACTCCTACCCATGTTAATATCTACACATTTTGTTCATAATGAGACTTGAACTCCTGATGTGAAATCCAGGTTATCGTTGGACTAATTTATATTTGTTCATTAATAGATAAGCAATTTGAGTGTTCGATTTATTTAATTTGGTATCAATGGACTAATTTATTACCTAAAGTTGAAAAATGATAAACATATTAAAAGTAAAAATCCGATAAAAGCAGTCATCTCTTAAACCTTATGAACGGTAGAGGACTCGAATTTTAAACTTTTCATATTGGTTTAAATTGACACATGTGGTCTGTGAGGTATTTCATTGGGACTTATCTACCAAGTCAACAAGTGTACAAAAAGAAAATCTTTTTCTTCTTTTTATTTTATTTTCATTTCATCTTAAAAAATAACAAAAGGATTAATGTATTGATAAAAAAATATAGGGTAAATTACAATTTCGTCCCTGTGGTTTATAGCAAATTACGGATCCCGTCCCTCTATAGAAGAAATTACAAATTCGATGTCTGTGGTTAACATTTTGTTACGGATTTGGTCCTTTGACCGGTCATTTTTTTTAAAATGACCATTTTGCCCTTAAGAATATTATAAAATTAAGTAATGAACTTTATTTTTCATACAATTAAAGAATAAAATAATAAAAATTAATATTAAAAACAAAAATGAAATCAAACCATCAAAAGTACTTTCTCTCTGCAACTAATCTATCCTCTCACCTATTTTCTTACTCCCTTCCTCCGGTTTGAATATTCCTGAACCAATGCCCTAAACAACCATGGCCTCTCGATCAACCGCGAAGGTTTGTCAAATTCTTTCGCATAACCTGTTTCCAGCACATCACATTTCAAACTCAGTGAGTTCCAAGTTCAGAAGTTTGTGACTGGATGAAGCAACAGCTTGGTGACAAAGTTGCAAAAGTGCAAATCTTGAACCGTTTGAGCTCGTCCCCTTGTGTCCGGCAAATTTGAGGCTTCTCAGATGCATCTCAACATCCCCGGCCAAAATAGTACCTCCTCCGACAACTACTTCGAGGCTTCCATCGAGTAAATAGAAACGAGGCTTCTCAGATCCATGATCGGTTCCTTATGATCGAATCATTGAAGCCTTCATGAATGAAACCACCATCCTATAGATCTCAAAGCTTTAGGTCTAGATCTGGATCTATTTGAACCACAAAGCATGGATCTGTTAGAGAGAGACAAGATCGAATGGAAGTTGGCTGACCGGTGGTGGCGGGGTGGCTGACCGGTGGTGGCGAGATCGAATGGAAGTTATCTGGATCTATTTGAACCACCACCCTCTAGATCAAGTGGTGGTGGCGGGGTGGCTGGCCGGAAGTTGCTGGCCGGGAACGAATGGAAGAGGCAAGAGAAGGGTTGTAGAAGAAGCCATCTCTCTCTATCTCTCACACACACAGAGATATTTTGATTTTTGAGACTATTTTAATAATTAAAATGAAAAACAATTGGGTTTTGGATTTTTAATTTTTATTTTTATTAAAAAGAAAGTTCATTACCTGTTTTTATAATAATCTCAAGGGTAGAATGGTCATTTAAAAAAAAATGACCGGTCAAAGGATCAAATCCGTAACAAAATGTTAACCACAGACATCGAATTTGTAATTTCTTTTATAGAGGGACGGGATCCGTAATTTCCCTATAACCACAGGGACGAAATTTGTAATTTACCCAAAAATATATTTTTGTTCGGTTTGATATTTTAGGAAACATAAAAGTGAAAACCAACGCTTAAGAACTTATATTATGAGTTTTAAATTGACGAGGAACGTTCACATTTCATCTCAAAGACCACATGACGGAAAATGTGCAAACACAATCCATATTCAAATAATCTCAGAAGCACAGTTTGCCTTCGAGATGCCTCCGAACATGGTTGCGTGGATGCTTTCCCAAGAACCAATATACATAATGAATTTCTTCAACCAAATTAGGGGTGATTGTTTAAAACAAAGGAATGAAAGATGGGTTGGATGCATGATAAGATAAGGTAGTGTGGGTTGATGGGGCTATGATAGATAAGACGGTGGATGAGGATAATGCAAGATAGGATGAGTATGATAATTCTAATTAATAATTAATACTTTTTTTGTTTCAGAATGGATGATTAATAATCAACGGTTTTTAATAATTGATTATAGCCTTTGAACTACCCATTATAGCTTTGGAGAACTAATACTTCATGAGCTCTTTTCAGTATACGTTGTCAGAATTCACATACTGTTGAGTTGCTTTAGAAATGTACATAAATAATTTTGTATAGAAGAAGTAATCAAAACATTCCAAAATGATTTTAACCTAAGTTATGGTTCAAAAGAAGGTAAATTGCTTGAATGGTCTCAAAAACAATCTGCTTGAGGATGATACTATTGTAACTATCGCATTAAGAGATGAATCAGACTATTACTAGGATGAAACAGAAAATGACTCCGATAGAAGACCTATGTGATGAATCTAAACAATTTTGACATATAAATGATTAGGATTTTGTATGATCAAAATACGTAGATTTGTCAATGCTTCCTTTATAAACCAATTAACTGAAAGAGTTTACCTGTCCGAGGCATGATAGGAAGAAGAGAAATGAGATGACTTGTTTAATTTATTTTGCATCAAAAAAACAAATTTGTTGTCTATATTTTACATTTTTATAAAAAATTTTCATTTTAAAATATCAAACGGGTGAAAAACTATAGGTCACAAAAACATTAATCACAAAAACTTTTGAATTAATAAATGAATTTAATAAATTAAATCCCTAATTTACATCAAATAATCACAAATTTACCCATTTTTAAATACAATTTTGTATTGAAATGAAGGAAATATTGGAATACCTTTTCCACTTTTCTTCAAATAAAGTGATTTAATTGAACAAAACAAAATATTAAAATAAATGCCCCCACCCTCTTGATATCATGATTAACTTCAAAAAGAAGAGTGAACCAGATCCATCACTTTCATACCCCTCCCCCTCTTTCTCTCTCTAAAAAAATGTTTAATTGCTACTTTTACTTTGCATTTCAAACTTTACCAATATCCTGCCTTCTTGATTACTTCCTTTAACCTAACAAACCCATCAATTCCCATCTCCAAGATTTCACATTTCAAACCCCCTCTGTTTAAAGATTTGAATCCCAAGAAATCGCTACTTTTCTTAGCCACACCCTTTTGTTGGATCTATTCTTTGGATCGATGCAAATCAAGAATCTTGAATTTGATTTCAAACAACAGATTCTTTTCTTCATACGCCAGTAGCTGCAACAGCTTGATGAGGTTTGTGTTCTATACTTTTACTTGATTTTGTGTTTGTTTTTTCAGTGCATTCAACTGCTTGATTTTTGGGTTAATTTGAAGTCAAACTAATGCTTCTCAAATTCAAATTTAATACACATTTCTTTAGGGTTCATCATCCTTAAAACTGTTCTTGTTTCGGTAATCTTAGGTTAAATAAATGTAGGTGTTAATTGCTTAAACTAAATCATCACTCTTGTCCAATTTTGGAGTTAGAGACTCACTCGTTTGTTACCCAAAAAAGTCAACAGATTTACCTGGTGGTTGTGTTCATCATTCTCTGGGCTCATTGACTTTAGTTAGTCAAACCTAGCAGTTTAGAAGTTCATGTCTGGCACCGAATTTTGACTTATTTATGTCTTTATTCCAATAATTAATAAATATATAAGCATGGTGATTATAAGTTTCTTGATAAAGATCTGTGCTACTGTATATTGAAGGAAACAAACAACCCATTTGACTTCAAGTTTGGACTGTTTTGTTATTGGAATTTAATTACTATACATGTATGCCTCTTTTGAACTTATTCAAGTTTTGCTCTTTGGGCTCAAGATTTCACTTTGTATGTATATATACAATGTACTATCTTCGATGGCGCAATAATAGTAGCTTGAATTTATTCTAGTATTAAAGAACGAAAGAATCTTGTAGAAAACGATGGAGCAACGGAGGGGCGAATAGGTGTGTCCCCCCTCCCCTGAAATTTGTAGTTAAATTAGTTGATAAAGGTGACCATAAATGAGTGGTTAATCCGGAAATGAAATTAACCGGGAGTCCAACATATATTGAACACTTTTAATCAAGTTATTACGGTTGTTCCTGATGTGTTTTCATACTTTGAAAATACTCGAAAAGTGTATATTTACCATCTAAAGGTTCTTTTGTTGTTTTGTTTTCTTTTATACGTTTATTGTTTTAGAAATATTAGGTGTTGTTTGTTTTTTAAGTGATTAAATGTCTAAAGTCCTTTTCATGTCTGCAATTAAATAAAATATCTTTTCACGTGAAGATATAAGTGCTCTAAAAGAGCTTATTCAATAAACAAACAAGGCTTTAGTAGAATAATTAGGTTCTTCTTGCTTTGTTGTTTCTTGAAGAATCTATGCATTTTAACTAAAACTAGGGTTGTAAATGAATTGAACGAGGGTTTCTTTATGTTCGTTTGGTTTAAGTTTGAACACAAACAACTCAATGAACATAGAATCATGTTTATTCTTTTGTCGTTTTGTAAGATGGTAAACGAGCACAAACAGATACAAAGGAACTTAAACGACTGCAAATGAAAAGGTTATTGAGATTTGATTTCATGTCCAGCTTAACTAGACACCAACCCGTATGCATTGAGCTAGGATAAATCCATTTCTCA